>APFE030894022.1:78906-89914 GCA_000404065.3 Pinus taeda | reverse complement strand
GCCATCACTTCCAGGACATCTCGTCAAAGTTGAGCCTTATGGACACCTTGATCCGACCCACAATCTTGTACGGATCGGAAATTTGGGGCCCTTCCTTGCTGGAGTCAGACTGGGCGGCAGTTGAGAGAGTCCAAACCCTTCTCCTTCGACGCATTATTCGTTGCAAGTGTACTATCCCACAACAAATCATTCTGGCCGAGTTTGGTGCACAGCCCTTCCGCCTTGAGACTGCCTTCAGACTGGTCTCCCTTCTCCACCGAGTCTGGAGCTTTGCAAACACTTTGAAAGGGCATGACAGGTACCCTTATCTAGCCTACTGCTCTTCTAAGGACATCGACCGCACACAACCAAGGAAAACCAAATGTTGGTATACAGGGGTCTCAAAGTTCCTCAAGGTAGTAGGACTCCACATAGACCACCTCCCCCCCTTTCAGTACTCCTTGAACGCCCCCAGAGGACTCCCCCCCAAGCAGGAACTCAATAAGATCATCAAGGAAGACATCTACAGACAGTTTATCCAGGTCACGTGGATTGACCCCCCGGGGGGGCTACGTCCGAAAATGGCTTTCTATGCAGAGCACTTTTTGATTATTAGAAACGGGCTTATAGTTTGCCCCCAGTATACACTTCGACATTGGATGCATGCTCTCCGGATTCCCCTCAGACAGTTCAAAGTTGGATCACACAGGCTTCGGGTAGAGACAGACCACCAGATAGAGAGAGTTGACAGGATTTGCCGGCTATGCCATACACAGGAGGTGGAAAACGAATGGCACTTCATCTTCGGGTGTCCAATATATTATGAGATCAGAGGTCACTTTCACTGTCTATTCAAAGGACCGAATACTCTTTCCAGCTTCTTCAACTACACGGACCAAAGATGTGTTGCACTTTACATCCAGGAGACTCTTAAGCATCGAGAGCATATCCTTCAGCCTCCCGTCCGACCCAACACTACTCGTCAGATCACCTCTTTCTTCAGTACACTTCCCTCAGCCCGAGGAGTTAAGAGATCAACCAGCGAAGATACCAATCAGGCGAGCTCACATATATCGGCAAACCCTCGTTCAGTTAAGAGGAGAAGCCCCTTGCCTACGAGGACCCAGCAGCAAAACCGCGCCAGACATCTCCCCGCGAGGCAGTCCAGGATCATTAGATCACGGAGACAACACAATGGGAGGCAACCAGTGACCACTATCTCAAGCCAGCAAACCTTACTGAACTACCCACAGTTCTCCTCTCTCGACCTCGGATGTTAGGAGAATCGGACTCCCACATTCGTGTCCCCAGGGTCTTCTTCACCAGTGATCCTGCGACGCAGTCTAGAGATCAGTCGGCGAGGCCGGGATCGGAGCTCCATACGCTCTCCCCGACCCGCCTCGTTTTTATTTTCTATCTTTCTTTCAGTATTTGTCTTTATAAGGAAACCATTTGGTTCTCCTACTAGGCACGACCCCCTTTTGTAACCGACAGTCCCTTTGACCTACTTTGTGGTCATTCGTTGGACATTAATAAATTATCTATCTTATCTATCTCTCCACTTGTTTTGGGTTTTGGTGGCAAGAGAGATCTAGATGATGACGCCTGAGACGTAGGAGGAAAGGAGATAGTCTGGCCGCAGTCAAGAAGGGTTCTATATGCTGTCCTAATGGAGATATGATGCCCTAATCGCAGTCCAAACTAGGAGTTGAAGCTGCTGTTCAGTTGTGCCCTAATCCGCTATCAAGGAAGGGCTAATGCTGCCCTAAACACAGTCTTAAAGGAAGAGCCCTAGCTGCTGTAAAATGTGCCCTAGCCGCAGGTCTTATATGTTGTCCTAAAGGGATTAAATCACAGTGAAGAGAGGCCTCTTCACTGTCCTAAAGGAGGCTCTTCTACGCAGCCAGGAAAGGCTTCAATTCGCTGTCTAAGGGAGCCTCTATACGCTGTCAAAGGAAGCTCCAAAAGATCCCTAGCCGCAGTCTTCTATACACAGCTAAACGCAGTCAAAGGGAACCTAAATGAACCCCTCATCCACAGTAAGAAAGAGTCTCAATACACAGTCCTAGACTCCTAAAGGATGTGATTTAAGTGTTGTTCAAGTAAGGAGACCTAGCACATCTGGGCCGTAGTCATGAAGCCTAGCCGCATTGAAGGGAGAAGCCTCTACAGCTGTCTTATGAGGAGGACCTATACACTGTCAAAAGAGGTTCTAACCAGCAGTTAAGGAGGGCTCTGCTACACTGGCTTGAGGAACTATAAACCACTATAAAGGAAGGCTTCACATTTATGAAGAGGTCCTAAGCTACAGCAAAGAGAGACCCCAATCCACAGATGGGAAGAAGCCCTAACAGCATATCGAGACTTGAAGGGTCAGCATAGTATTTCAGTGACAGCATGATGATGACAGCGTTGTGATTGAAACTGTGCCTGAGGACTGTTTATAAGGTTGGTAACCTACAGCCATATTATATTAATGAAATCTGTCCTAGACCAAAGTTCAGGTCAGCATATTCAGATTGAGTCAAGTCCTTGTAGGACTTATACTGCTGCCTTGATATTATTTGCTGACTGAAGATCAGAGGCCATACTTGCTGCTGGGCTAGGCCACAGGCCATAGCCAGCAGCAAAGACTGTTCTAAGTATTGACTTGAAAGCGTGACAGTTAGTGCAGCAAGAAGTCATCAGAATTCTGGGAGATGATTTGGGTCAAGATTTGACTATGTTTGGCTCAGTTTGATGAGCATCCTATTGATGTCACTTGGATGGAAGATTCTGTCTAGTTTGACCAGCATTGACTTCTCTGGTCAAGGGTTTTCTACTACTGTCACAAAATCTCAGATTTGTATATCTGTACTATCTCTCTCTATCTGCTAAACTATTGAAGAATATAAGAAGAGTTGATCAAGGGTTTCCCCACATTGGGGTTTGTCTCTGGTTGGTGCCACATCTTGTGTCCTCTTGTTTGTCTTGGCTTGTCTTTTGTTGTTTATATTTATGTTCTATCTGCACTTTACTATCATGCTGATGTGATTGCTAATCTAAATATTGGCATTGGGCTAATATGAAAAATTGAAGTAAATTGCTCTAAGCATAGAACATACCGAAAATTTAACATTCTTTACCAGAAATATTTAACTTAAAAGTTATTTAGATGGATATATTATTCTTAAAGTAAAAATTATTTATCTATAAGACCTTCATCATTTTAAAATACATGAATCCCACATAAATCTTACAATCCTCCTTCCTTAAATTACAAGGCTCATTTAATGTAAAAAATTTAATCCTTAAATTCCTCGTAATGCTTACTCTAACGTTTAGCTAATGGAGCCCTTCAACGATTATTCTTAAAGAAACTTGAAAAGTATCTAATCTCTAGTTCTATGAAATGAGACTTATTATACCTTAATCGGTAGAGAAAGAACAAAGAATTTGTGGATACTTTGCATCTGAAATTTCGGTCACCCTAGGAACATTAACGCAGAAATTTAAAGTTTGGCGATTTGGGAACCATTCTTGCATTTTGGAGTTTCAGTTAGGAAAGTCTCTTTGCAGGTCTTCAAGAACGAAGGTTTAAAATGCAGGACAGCTCACTTAGTGCACAGCAAGTAAAATGTTTTAAAAGCAGTCTGTGTTTGATTCAAATTCTATACATGCAATAAAGTCTTAAAGAATATCGAAACTAGGCCAGCGAAAGATCTCAAAAGGCTACAAAGTCTATCTCAGGTTGAATTGCAATGATGTGTAAACAAGATGTCTTGGCTTGATCTAACATACTCGGCCTTCCATTAAGGCCTGAGCTGTGTACAAAAGAGGTGAAAATCCAAGACCTCCATGGTGCAGACCTAATATATTTTGACTTCAGAAATTCACCGAATTCTTGCAGACCTGTTTTATTTGTCTCAAGCATAAACAACAATGAGTATGCCAATACTCATATTTTTTAGCCCTCCTTGCAAGCCGACCTATTAAAACAAGTGATTATCTGGACAGCATACATCAACAGAAATTAGGATAATCATCCTACAGTGAAGCAGTTAAGCAATGGTGTGGTTCTTACAGATTGGGTATTCTTACATCAAAGGTTTAGAATCATTTAAGTCAATTTGAACAAAATCTGACATAAGTCATGAACAGCAAGATACAGGGAAGTATTTGTAGTATTACTATTGTACCAAAAATGTTGTATATATTTATGGCATAGTCACATTTATTAGTGTTGCACTAACCATCGTTGCGGGCAAAGGTAAGTTCTGTTAAAGGGTTGGTTATTTTCCTTTGGGAATTGGGTATTCGTTTGGGCTTGTTTCATTGCAGGTTTAACATAATTCAAGCACCCTCAACTGCTGGAATAGAACAGTTGCATGAAGATAACGTCCAACAGTGACATCAAGTAAGGTAGCAAGACATCAAATGGTGAGACCTACAGGACTGTCTTCCGTTCAGTAAAACTTCATCATCAAGGACAGTATAAACATATTATCAAAGGCAGATCGTTGTGGGACAGTTTGGCACCTCACAGTATTACAAAAGATCAGACATCAATTTCATCATCAGCTTCAAATTGGCTACAAAGGCAGAAGTTACAGGTCATTGAACAAGCTATTGTATAAAATATTGTAATTTTTTTAAACAGTCTGTCTATTTGCCCAGAGTTGAAGGAGGCAATTTTTGGGACAAGGATTTTTTTTTATTAAGAGTTCTTAGTTGTTGGGACAAGGGTTTAGGTTCTACTATGTCAATTAGTCAAATAAAATCATTGTAATATCATTGTAACGTGGATCATTGTCACTGGTACAGGAGTCCACACTTTTGTATTTATTTTTTGTCTTTATAGGGTGGTGTTAGGCTCGTGAATGAAGTCACCTTCAGGTTGGGGCCTGTAAACACTTCAGGGTGGTAGGGTGGTGCTAGCGCGAGTTGTGGCTCGCTAGGGTGTTGGGGCATCCATTCAGTTGACTGTTGATAAAACCAGGGCGTTGGGGCGTCCTTCCAGTGGGAGCTGGAGAAGAATGTTTTGCTTGCTAGAGTTCTAGGAAGTCGAAGTTTTCTTTTCAGTTGCGCTGAAGGTTAAAGAACTTATTAGAAAAGAGTTCGGTGGTTTTTGACCCAGAGGGGGTTTTCCACCTAAAAATCTTGTGCCTACTATCTCTATTTTTGCATTGTTGTTTACTACTCTTACTGAACAATAATAATAATTACTGAAGATTAACTAATGCTCTGAAAAGATTAATAAAATGCTAATGGCTAAGAAATACTGATTCACCACCCCTCCCTCTCAGTATTTCCAACAATTGGAATCAGAGCTTGGTTCCTTCAGTAGCAGTTTAACAACTGGAAGGAGATCATGGAGTACACCAGGAATAGAGTTCCTCTATTTAATGGAGATAACTATGCACTTTGCAGCGGAAGGATGCAAGTTCATTTACTTGCGCAAAGATATGAAGTTTGGGAAATTCTCGAGCAGGGCTACCAAGCAACAAAAGATGAACAAGGTAAGAAAAATATCGTAAATGATGCTAAAGAAAAGGATCTTATTATAAGTGGACTCACTCAACCTGTCTATGTTAAGGTATTTGGTTGTAAAACAGCAAAGGAGGTATGCGACAAGCTTCAGAATATATATGCAAGAGACTTGAAGGTCAAGGAAGAAAAGCTTCAAATTTACGGAGCTCAATTTGAGCAACTAAGGATGAAAGAAGATGAGAACATCGCAGCTTACTTTCAACGTGTAGATGAAATAACAAATGCCTTGGAAGGAATAGGAGAACTAGTTGATAACAAGGTCATTGTTCGGAAAGTCCTCAAAACTCTTCCATCAAGATTTAATCCTAAGGTTTCGGTATTAGAAGATAGATCAGATTTAAGAAACCTGAGTATGGGCGAACTACATGGGATACTTACGGCTTATGAAATGCGGATTGAAGAAGAAGATGGCTCATCTAATATAGAAACTGCATTTACAACATCCAAGAAAACCGAGAAGGGAAAACAGGTATCCAAACCTAGATCTAGTTGTTGCAAAGAGCAAGAAGAAGAAGAAGTAGGACTTCTAAATGAAGTATTTGCATACATTACAAGGAAGCTAAAAAGAGGAACAGGTAAGTATAAAGGAAAACTTCCATTAGTATGTTTTGAATGTGGTGAGATAGGTCATTTTGCTACTAAGTGCCCTTATAAGAATAAAATACTTACAAAAGGAAAGAAAGATCAAAGAAATTTCAACAACCAAGGTAAGAAGAAAGGGTTTAAGAAAAACTTCCTCTCCAAGGAAGATAGTCCCTCATCTGAAGAAGAAAGTGGCAGTGATGAAGAAAACAAAGAAAGAGTATTATTTATGGCTAAGCATAACTGTGAAAACTCGGAAAACCCCGAATCCTACTGCAGCAACTGATTAAGTTTCTTCTATCTGTTAAATAAACTAAACAAATTATTTACTGTGTTCTACGGTAAATATTGAAACTAATACACCACAACCTTCACAAATAAAATACTGCGGAAGAAAAATAACACTGGAAGAATAGATGCACACACACACACAAGTACACAGTTATTTTTGGACCAATGTCCCCTGAAAAACCCAACTCGGGGAAATTGGTGCAGCAGCTAAGGGTTTTAATTATTATGCAATAGTAAATTTGAGTACAAAACTATGAATGCTCAAATCTAGCAATCTATACAGAGAAATGACTAACAGAAAGTCTAGTGAGAAAAATCTCACTCCCACTGGCATCCAACACTACTCTCTATTGCCTTTGCGCAGTCCCTACATTAGCCTACGCAGTGCTACGTCCCATAACTCGAACCAGCGTCTCTCTCGCTATCCAATCAGTTGTTGTCTGGAAGATGGACTCTCCTGGCCTCTAGGCTCCCGCTCCGGCTTCTGGCACTGAATCACTATCTCTCCCCAGCAAAATACAGATTCCTCTCTGAAGCATTACGCTGCCTCCCTGTGGCACTCACCGCCTCTCTGCTATGCACTCACCGGACTAGAAAATATCCCTCTAGCCTACCATCCCTACCCCTCTCTCACTGCTTTAATCTCACTAAATCACCTCCGGCAACTAAATGTTGTTACTCTGAAGATCAAATTCCTAGCAATATTGGATTTCTGGTGTCTCAAATGTGTTCTCCAATCCCCATCGAATTTCTTCTTATAATCTCTCGTTGAGACATCAATAACCAAGATTAAAACATAATCGATGGCTAAGATTAACTAGAACTTGATCCATGTCTTCTTCTAGAAGATTTTCACTGTGACTTAATTAATACCCTTTAATTGATCAGTTTTCCTAAGTTTAGACTTAGGAACCATTAAAAAAATATTAATTATTTTAATTAAGTTGTCTCTAGGTGCAATTTCCAGAAACGATTTATGGGTTTTGGAGAATACATGTATTCTAGCTTGTCCACCAAATTTCATGGCTAGAACACAACCAATGATACAAAAACTAACACTCCTTCTTAGCGAGGAATGTGTTCTAGCGCTGCAACCCACTGAAGCAACACCGTCTCTGCACCACCTCTTGTCACATTGTTGATGTCTAGCTGCTGCTGCCCACCAACTATTGTGCAACCTTGACATACGCTGCATCTGTGTTGCTGCTGGCCCTGCTGACCTGCTACCAACACTGCATCTGCACTGCAACTCCCTCTCCATCTGTTGTTGTTTTAGTTGCAACAACTGAAAAGCATCCAAAATACTGAATCAACTGTGATCAGTATGATGCATCTGTCACCAGAATCCTGACTATTGCTAGACTCTATGTTGTCACTGAAGCCTCTGTGCTGCTGCTGACTCTACTCTATGCCAACTACACTGCAGCTAACTCTGCATTGCACTCCTCAATATCTGACCACTACTGGCCACTGCATCTGTCACTCTGGCATCTGACTGCACCATCTGCCACTGATCCACCTTGCTACTGCATACTATGGGCTCTTGTAGCAAGGTATTGATTCATGAGGTGGACATCCTCAAGAATCATGCGTATCCTATAGCTCTCTCGGACTACAAAACCAAATCACCCCCCCTCACTCTTGGAGGTATATCGGTGATCATGGTAAACTCTTCCTCTAATCTAGAGGACAGTCTATCGATCTCTGCGGATGCAGCCTGCTGATCCTACTTCTCCTCCTTCTCCTTCAGAGGACACTGAGTGTTGTAGTGTCCAAGCTCACCACATCTGAAACATTTGACCTTGGAAATGTCCTTCTTCCTCCTTCGATGCTCCTGCTGCACCTTTGATGCGAGGATGACATTCTCTTCTTCCTTCACTTGCTTCGTCCCACTGTTGATGCTGGTGCCACTGATGGTGCTCTTCACCAAATCGTTCCTCATCTCCTCCTACTACAAATCAGCCCACATTTGATCCCAATCTGGCAACTTTTCTCTGCCCAGAATACTCTGGACAAAGACCTGCCATTCTTCAGAAACATTGTTTAGAGCTAACCGCACCAATTTTGTAGGTTGGGGCGTTGATCCTAATGCAAACAGTTGGTCTCAGATATCCTAAAGCCTCCTAGTGACGAAGGGATCTATGCCTTAAAAATGGAAAAGACTAGAAAGCAATCAAGAAAGCCTGAGCTTCCTTGTTTCACTAAAGGGCCATCAAAATCGAATGATTCCAAAGGCAAGGCCAAAGAAGAGACTACGCATAATCCTATTAAGGAGTTAACCCAACTCATCAAGAGTATGGAAGCAAATCACACTAGTCAAATGAATGCTATCCAAAATCGATTAGTGGCCATGGAAAGAAATCAAGATGGGAGATTCCCAAATAGAGAAAATGATAGATGGAAAAAGAGAAGATCTCCCAATGGAAAGAAATCAAGGTGGGAGATTCCCAAATAGAGAAAATGATAGATGGAAAAGAGAGGATCTCCCAATGACCATAGGCCACCTAATCCACTTGAGTCTACAAACTTAGTTGATGATTCCATGCCTTATTGTAGACCTTGTGATGACATACATGATGAACTCACGTGTCCTTATGCAAAAGAAGGATCCTAGAAGGAGATATGGTGGGAACAAGTGAGCAAATCAATGTAGTTGGAAAAAACCATCATTTGTCCATGGAAAATTGGATGGGTTATGAAGAGTAGTCAGAAGGTAAATAAAAAGTCTCCATCCTCCTATAATGTGAAAAATTTTGAAGATTTGGATAGGATCACTGAGTTATATGGAGAAAAGCCTTCATCAACTCAGATTTTAGAGATAGCCAAGGATAAAGAAAGGGGAAAGAATAAAGAAGGAAATCATAATAAAACTTTCACTCCACCCACATCGAAGTTAAATATTGACTTAGGAGGATGGATTAGTAATGCTAAAATTTTAGTTCCTTTCACTAAAATCATGAAGATTCCCTCCCAAAGATATAAATTGTTGAAAGCCATTGATGCTCCCAATGGAAAATAAATGTCTACTTTTTCTAAGGATAGATATGAGGATGCCCCCATCACTCTACAAAGTAGTGATATGTGTAGAGATAACAGAGACCACCAACCTTTTTTCATCACTATGTTGGTCAATGGAATGCTTTTACACAATTGTATGTTTGACTCTGGTGCATCATCTTGTGTCATGACTAAGAAAATCATGAATCAGTTAAATTTGAGGATTTCTAGACCCTACCACAACATTTGTGCAATGGATTCAAAGATCATTGAAGTTTGTGGTTTGATAAAAGATCTTCAAGTCCACTTGACTATACATCCTGATATTATGATCACCATGGATATTGTGGTGATTGATGTGCTTGATGCTTGGGGGATGTTATTGTCCAAAAAGTGGGGAGTTGATATTCGGGGTAGTTTGCAAATGGATTTAAGTTATGCTACCATCCCTAATAGTGAGGGCATCATGGTTAGATTGGATAGGGAGTTGGAGAGAGTTTCATGTAGAAAATCCTAAGGAGCCTCATAATGAAATTGTGTATGAATGTGATAACTTGGGAAACTATGTTATCCTAGCTAATCCTTTTCCTCCTTTGGAGGAGGTGTATTGTAAGAAAGATGGAGTTTGGCATATGAATTTTGATGGTGCCCATTCTAGTATAGTAATGTTGATTTGGATAGCATCGGATGTGCTCTAGCCACAAAATTTGGTGAGAGGTTGGGGCACATGAGATCTCCAATACCCAGAAAGGGTTTGGGCAAATTCTAAACAGATAAGGAGATATCAAAATAATTAATATTTTTAATGGAGTCCCTAAGTCTAAACTTAGGGAAAATAAAATATTAATGTGTATTAATATGAATCTGTGTTAGAGTGGTCCAAAAGACATAAATCAAACCAGATATGATCTTAGTCGTTGATTAGGGACTTAATCTCAGCCGTTGAGATGTCAACAGGAAAAGTATAAGAGGAGACTTGAAGGTCACTTGGAGAAGACACCAGATTGATCAATCATTCTATTCTCTAGAGCGGGGTTTGCTAAGAGAGATAGAATCAGTGATCAAAGAGCAGTTGAGGGGCATTGAGTACAGAGAGACAGAGAGGCTGAGATAGTGTCGGGAGAGCAGCAGAGCAGCCAGAGAGAATGATGCAGGAGCAACCAGTGCTCATGCAGGGCCACACAAAGGCAGCTATGTGTTGCGCAGAGCATCAGAGAGATCAGCATAGCTGACGTAGAGGCTCAGAGAGCTTATACAAGGCCTCTTGGGGCTGACGTAGGCCAAGATAGGCTGACACAAGGCCAACGCTAGGCTAGGAGAGGCTGATGTAGTCCAGATTGGGCAGACGGTGGGGTTTCTAGGGCAGATTGGTGTTGAGTAGCTGTCGAAAGGATTATCCGAGGTTTCAACCAGTAGATTTGTCAGAAACGGAGAGATATTACTGTTAAGGAAATTCTCTATTGGGTAGGCCAGTTTAGGCACCCAGATTGTACTCTGATATTGCTTAATAAGAAAACCCTCAGATAGCTGCACCAGTTTTCCCACATTGGGTTTTTCCGGGGACATTAGTCCAAAAATAATGGTGTCATATGGTGTGTTTGTTTCTGTCCAGTGTTGCAGGGGAGTACCC
>APFE030894022.1:46123-69160 GCA_000404065.3 Pinus taeda | reverse complement strand
CACTTCCCTCTGCAGAAGACTCCAGCTTCTTGGCCAGTTTTTGGAAGAGTTCCAGGAAATTGCATTAAGCATTCCAGAGTTGTTGGGTCATCCTTAAACCATCACAGGTTGAGACTTCCCTTTTCAGGTTGAAGTTCTCCCTTTTATGCGGGGTGAGACCTCCCTTTTATGGTTGAAGGTTTCCCTCTTTAAAACAATAGGATCACTTCCTCTAGCAGCAAACTTCAGTTTCTTACCAGTTTTGGAAGAGTTTCGGGAACTGCACTAAGCGTTCCAGTGTTGGTGGTCATTCTTAAACCACTGCCCTTTATACCAACATTTCAGAGAACACATTCAGCCTAGTGCTGCCATGCATTTTTGCACATTTTGTATTACAGCTCTCTTCTTGGACCCATACACATAACCCTTCCGATTAAGGGGGGGAATGTTGGACACCTAATCCTAAATGGGTTAGTGTGGACGCTGAATAGACTAAGTAGTCCAAGAGACCTTGGGATGTGAATACCAACGGTCACAACAATGTACTATAAATGTATATCTCCTGTTAATAAAAAATGTACTCACATGATTTATCTTTCCTATTGTTCTTGCTCCCATGTGTGTTTAACAATGGGCCCTTCTCTCATGGTTAGCTCGAGTTACTTCTACACTTAGCGCTTCACATGGAGGATTACGAGTTTCACTTGAGGAAATCACGCAATTCCTAGGAATCTGCGTAGAGCATCTTTGGGATCATGGTCTAAAGTGGTGGACCTGGGTTCAAGTTTGCATTGGTTGACTGGAGTTATCTCATTGCTTTGGTTCACTCATAAATATGTTTACTATGCCATATAAAAGAATTCGATTTTCCTTAGGTACCAATGAGGAATTCGATTTGCCTTGGTGTCTTTGTCATCTATGCTTGGAACTCGATTTGCTCTTTCTTGGGATTTGCTCCAAGTCCAGTTTTCACATGCATTCTGCCTTGGGATTTTCTCCCAACTCTCTATATAATGAGGTTATTGTTGAAGAATCTAGGGCAATGAGGTATAGTAGGATTCTTCTGGACTTGATAACAATTTGTGAAGCTCTTTTACAATTTATCTTGTTAGCTTAATCTTCTTCTCTTCTTATTAATGCATGTTTGTTTATTTCATCAAAATGCTACCAAAAACATAAGAACGAGAACACAAGATGTTGGCTCTCTGCCAGGGCAAAACCTCTCTCTCTTAGAGAGGAAAACCCTTTCGTAAATTTCTCTTATTGAAGCTTCTTATTGATCAATGTCAAACCCTAGACCCTTGACAAAAATATCCTCCAAGCACAAGTCAAGTCCTTCCTTCTTCCTGCACTTTGTTTCCCGGCACTTCGCTCTCCTTCTTCCTTCACCTATGGATACACCTTCTTTCTCTTGACCAACCTGAGTTTCTTCTTGATGTGTAGTTATAGGCTTGATGTGACAACACAGTAGCCCTAGTTTCTCGCACATATGGGTGGTTTCCTTGAATATTAGGCTCCTTTGACCTTTGCTTGGGAGAGACTCTTCTTCGCTCGAGTAGGAGGTCGTATAGGCCTAAATTTCTAGCCCAAACGATAAGATATATATGGTTGTGATCTTGCTGTTGATGTAATCATAGACTGTCCTCTATTTCTCGCACGTGTGACTGTTTTTCACCCTCAAAACAGTCCCTTCAACTTCAGTTTAGAATTCTCCTTCGCTGCACTAGAGGCTCCTTAAACTTGACTTTTCTTCACCTTTTCTCGGCTATCTTTCTTCACTGATTTCAGAGGTGTGTTGGCTTGACGTTGGAGGAGTGGATAGACACTATATATAGAGGATTGTCCCTCCTTTAGGCCGACATGAGGACTGTAGGCCGACTTGACTTTTTTTGCTTCGGAATTGCTTCTTTAATGATGTTGTTGCATGGAGAGGACTTGAATTTGCTTGGAGGGATATCTTTTGACTCTTATACAAATATATACATGGTGTAACATGCCCTTAAGCGTCTTCAACATTTTCTTTTGACTTTACCTATAGCACTTTGACATGTGCTAGACCTATTTTAATGAGCAAGAAATTCATTGATAAATATAACAAAAATAATATTTCTTTTCTTGAATAAATACAAATATCAAAAGTACATTTATGAAGACCGAACCTAGTTACACTTTCTTCAACACTCGCTCTTAACTAGGGAGGCATTCATAGATCATTACAAGGTGTTTGGCTATTTTTCAATCTTGAAGAATTTGCATAAGAGAAACTGGATTGGCAATCCATCTGTTATAGCATCATAATAACCAACATTGCTAATAGCAAGGCCTTGACTAACAACTCTATCTCTCATAAAATTAGAGCACAATGTTGGCGAGACTAATGACTTTATAGACACCTTAGTCATTGTCTCTCAAGGTACATACCCGCCTGGGTATTGACTGAGTATGACCATCTGGGACTATTCTTATCTTGGATTCCCAGCCCTCAAAGAATATCGGTCCTGTTGTCGCACAAATTGTCACGACAATGCTCAAATCGGGGGCTATCACCCCGATCCCTGATCTCTCTGTTTAAGCCATCTCCTGCGGCTAAGGGGGGTAGACCGTATGGGATGAATGAAGACCAACTGTGGACCAATTGGGTTCGGAGACAGAACAAAGAGATTTAGCACTTGATTTATTTAGCAATTAATGTACCAGTACCTTATGGAGTCAATGATTAAATGATTATTTATTAAATGTTATAGAAGTATAAACCATGTAAAACAATCACTTATCATCAAATAACCCAAACGATATAAGATATTCAACAAATGCACAACGCCTTAATAAGGATCCAGCAATTAAACTTCAAGAATGCTTTAAATGATCATAAAATTTAAACGCTGACCAGTTACCACTTTCACATAGCTAACTTCAAAATAAACATTAAGTGCATTTAACTATGAGAAATGGAACATAGAGACACCAAAAATGAATTTTTCAATTTTTTATTAAGCTTTTTCAAAAAAAAAAAAAAAATTTATATTTTTTTTTTATAAAATTTAAAGTATTAAAAATTTAACAAAACTAAAATCCTAAATAAATCTTGTCTAAACTAAGTCTTAAAATTAAAAAAAAAAAGAAACTTTTTTAACTTTTTATGAATTTTTTTTTTCTAATGATTATTTAACTAAACTAAATTTATAAACCTAAAAATCTAAAATCTATCTAAAACTTTACACTAAATTCTAAACTAAATAAAACTAACACCTGACCATATATAACAAAAATGAAACTCTATAAAACTAAATCCTAAATAAAAATCAAAATAAAACAAATGAAAAATCAAATCTAACCCCTTTTTTATTATATTTTTTATTTGAAAAAAATCAAACTAAAACTAAAGGAAATCTAACCAAACCTAGACTAAATAAAATCAACATTCAAATAAATATATACAAAACAGACCTATACGCAATACCTAACACATGAATATATATATGAAATCAAACGCAATGAGAATCTTAACAACACCATACGCATATGTCAAAAATACCTATGCTAAATCTTTACAAAATATAAAAATGCGTTGATAAAATGAAATCAAAGAATACGCTATCCCTAACCCGCACTATCCAACAAAAATCGAATGCTTTGTTTATGTTGTGCAGGTCGGACGGCGGAAGGAAAGCGCGAGGAGTTGTGGCTACGAACAAGGAGCTGCATAGGGAGGGGAAACTGGACGCAGGCAGCAGTGTGGAAAGAAGGGCTCGATGGTGGAGGGTTCGACAGAGGATAGTAGGTTTGAGAGTTGAAACGACAGAGGGAGGATGCAGGTTGAGGAAGTGAAGCAGATGAAGGGGAAGGGAGTCGCGGATTGGAGAGCATCGATGAATATAGCAGAGAATGAGGAGAGCGATGGGTAGCTGCGTCGGAAGAAGAGGCAACGGTGGAAAATGAAAGGTTTCGATGAAAATTTTAACGTGTTTAACGCTTGCTTGTGATGTAGGTCGAGGCAGTGGAGCGATTCGATGGAGGAAAGGTTGGGTTTGCTTGACTGTGCAAGACGCACCAAAGAGCAGGGACGAATTGAGGGGCTACGAAGGGACTGAGGGATACAAAAAAATACACAAGTGTGCAGGGACTAAGGGAAAGAACACGTAGAGATGGGATGAGCATAAGCAATAAGCAGTCATTGCAGGAAATGGACACCGCGGCAAGGAAGGAGGACTGCGGAGAAGAGAGGAAATAACGAGGAATGGATGGATTGGCAATGTGGCAATGCGCTGAACGGATGAGGGGGTCACATGAAGAGGTGAATACGCCAGTTGTGTGCAGGCTGAAGGGAGCAGCAATGACTGTAGCCTCTAAAAAAAAAATTGAAATTTTTCTACAGCAGAAAAACCCAAGCAGCAGTGAAAGTTGAAAACGCAGTTTGCAAACCCGCAATCCAGAAACCTGATCAAAATTTTAAATCTTTCCTGCTCCAAATTGCCTGATGGAAACCCTGAAAAATTCTCAAAGTCTGTACCTGCAACTTGCAATGGCAAAAAACAGAAAACCCAAAAATAATGTGTAGAAAACAAAATTGAAAACCCTAAATTAGCTAAATAATTACAGCATTCACAGATTTTCGACTCTTAAGCAGCCAGATTTGTCAATAATCACAGTGATATTATCAGAATTTAATTTTAATGTGAGATACTTCAGAAAACCCTGCATGCATTCATAAAAAATTTCAGATGATAAGCACGGGATTAAAACTAGCCGGGCTCTTTCAGAAAACGCAATCCGGGAGTTGGCTGGTTCAACCGAGAACTTCCCCTAACGCTCGGTAAACTCAAAACTAAGATTTCCTGCACAGCTTAAAATCAACCATTAACATAGAAGGAAAAAACAATAGGGAAATCCAGATCAAATGGAGATACCTGCCATTATATTTAAGAATCCAAACTATCATTCAAACCCCAAAGATCAGACAAGATACCTGTACCTGAATCAATCTTCATCAAGCTATTATCGATGACTGAAAATAAAATTATGCAGAAAAATAAAAGACCTTACAGCGTTTCCAGAAGAGTAACACTAGCAAGATTTTTAACCCCAAAGTCTTTCTTTATTGCACAAAAGTGACTACAATAGAGCTTTCTTTAGCACCAGACTCTAAGATCCAATCTGATCTCAAATGACCCCTAGCACCCTATTTAAAGGAAAAATTTCCAACAGCTAGTTCGAGTGATCCATGTCAAACTAATCTCGAATGTCGATGAGGATCAAGATTTCTTTTAATCTCATCCGTTGAATTTTTAAATGCATTTTAATATATTAAAAAATTAAAATTCTGCATTTATTTTACTCAAATTTTATTTTTTTTTTTATTTTTATTTTTTTAATTTTTTTTATTATTTATTATTTTATTTTTTTATTTTGTATTTTTAATTTATTTTTTTTATTATTTATATCTTTTATTTTTTTATTGGTTTTTTATTTTTTATTTTTGGATCCTCGAACTCAGCCTTTGGAAAAATCACCTAGGACCTTGGACTTAGGACTTATGAAGGGATTAAAACATTTTCTAACCCTCAAGACACTTTAGATCATGACTTTTACAATTTTACATCTCAAGGGAGAAAACCCATTTGACACAGACCCTCATAGAGCACCCAGTTCTGCGACCAAATATAATCTAGCAGATCAACGCACTAGGATTCCCCTAAGATTTTAATGACAAAATTCATTCCGGCTTTGGGGTTAGGCTGAAGGAAAACTCTGCCAATCATGGATCGGTGAGACAAAAAACTTTTTGGAACGTAGATTATCACTAAAAAATTAGGTCCACCTAGGCAATTTACATATATGACTCATATCTGCTAAGAGTATTTACAATTTACACATGCAGACTGGGTTTACAACATAACACGATCAGGTTGATGATGGAAGTCGAATGGCACGGACACATCGATCAAGCGCTATCCCTTTTGCGAAAAAATGGGGTGTACTACTATGGGTAGTTGACACGTAGTGGTCAAACAGGTCCTCTTGCCTACTATTGTGATGAATGCCCTACACATCCTCAAAGAGTATCGAATGCCATTTGATTACCCAATCCTCCCATTCTTTCTTCCCAAGTGAAGACAAGAATGTTGTGTCTATCTCTTCCACTTAATTAAGGGAGACAGGCCCAAGTTTCCTCTGATAAGTAACTTGCCCAAGCTCCTTTGTAAGAGGGTAGATGGCTTCTCATTATGACATCTTTATAGAGTTGAATCAGTTATCTACACCTTAATATCTCCAAGGCCTTCATAGGTGTCAAGGGTCCTTTGATCTTTTTCTTCCTTTGTCAGAGTTGTAATGCCTTCTTTCGGGAGATGTCTTTAATGGATCTTGTCAGATCGTGATTCTTTGTGACCATGGTGTTCTTCACATGCTTGATCTCTTTCTTCATTTGCTTCTTCTTGGATTAATTAGTCAACCACCTTATACTCCTTATGGGAGCACTTCTTCATGTTGACCTTCTTTGTATTGTAATACAAGCTTTCGAGCATGTCATTGGTGAAAAAGATCCTTTTATGCTTGATCATGTTTTAGAACTATTCCCATGACTCAATAAAATATATGATGACATGACATAAAATTTGATGTATACATACCTCATCTTGATTCTGCTTTGGTCATCTTGGCTTCATTTGATGGTTCTTCTTGATTGGTGTAGCCTTTCTTGCTTCATCTTTTCTTGCCTACATATCATCCTTTCTTGAATCCCATGAATGGGACTCCCAATGAGACATCTGCTCTTATTTATCAACCTTCTTTTGAAGACTCTATTAGAGGATCTTGAAGACCCTTATCCTGCAAATGTTTCTTCCTTTTGACGATAGAGACCTTCTAAGATCCTCAATCATGATAAATTATTCTTTCATTGTGGATGGGGTCCTATAATAGGTATGCTCCTTCTATATGAATATTTTGAGCTATATCTACACCATGCTCCTATATTCTAGAAGATTCTACTTAACCATGCATTCTATCCTATCTCTCTATGCTCCTATCAGTGTTGCACTAATTGGCAAATTATCGCAATAATATCGTTTTATCGCGATCTTTTCAAAACAAAGAGAAAATTGGGCGATAAAATCGCGGGTTTTTTTTATAACCGATTTTTTTTCGAAAAAATCGTGATTTTTACCCAAAAAATCGCAGGACCATCGAGCAGCGCATGTTTTAAAGGGAAAAAACGATTTTATTTGTCATTTGGACAGTAGAAGGTGCGCGACTACTAACTAGGGTTTGGAGACTTGCAGATTTTGGAGTTGAATCAACTAGCTGGAGGAAAAAACCGAAGAGTGAGCTAAGGAGGAGACACATTATCTCCATAAAACCGGTATAGGCACCAATGTTTTGTGTTTTCACTGTTTTGTAACTTTGTTTTTGTTTTTTTCTAGTTTTTGGTTGGGTTTGGAATGGGGTTTTTGAAATTTGTCCAATGTAATTTTTTTAGTTTTTTTGGTTGGGTTTGGAATGGGGTTTTTGACATTTGTCCAATGTATTTTTTTTTAGTTTTTTTGGTTGGGTTTGGAATGGGGTTTCTTAAATTCTATGTAATTTTTTTTAGTTTTTGTACAATGTAAATAGTAAAATACTAAATTGTAAGTTTTTAACTTGTAAATTGTAATCCTTATTTTCCCATAGGTTTACCAAAACACCATTCAAGCTTTCAACTTCAAAGTTCAAAATCAAACATTCCAAGGAAATTGAACCCTTTCTGGGAATTTGGTGAACCTGATGCTCCGAATGATAAACTAAACTTGACTTGTAAGTTGTGTCGGCAACATATGTCCGGGGGCGTGTATAGATTGAAGTATCACCTTGCACAAATCCTTGGATTTGATGTAGGGCCCTACACAGAGACAAATCTTGAAATCATCTGAAGAGCCGTGAAAGCATTGGAAACTTTAGACCACACTAGAGAGGCCAAAGCAAGAATGAAGAGGCAACTAAAAAAGTCAGTTGAACAAGGAAGTGCCAGTCGTTCTACTACAGCATCAACTAACCTGGTAGTTGCCTCATCATTTTTTGTTCCTCGAACCACACCTGGTTCACAGTCATCTATCAGTTCAATGCTAAAAAAAACTGAGAAAGAACAAGTTGACAAGTTGCTAGCAAAATTTCTCCCTTCGAGTGATATTCCTTTCAGCATTGTAAGGAATAATCAATTTTTCCAACATGTTGTTGATGCTATTGCAACTGTTGGCCCAGGGTACAAAATCCCTTCTTATCAGGACATTAGAAGCTGGATTCTTCAAAATGAAAAGCTTGACTGCACCAAAATATTGGAGGATTTTAAGGAATCATGGGCACAAACAAGATGCATTGTGATGTCAGATGGTTGGACTAACCAAAAGGGGAGAACCCTTATAAACTTCTTGGTTAATTGTCCCAAGGGGACTATGTTTATCAAATCAGTTGATGCATCTGCACAAATCAAAGACGCAAGAACTTTATGTGATTTGTTGGATGTGTTTATTTTAGAGGTGGGTGCAGAAAATGTTGTCCAAGTCATAACGAACAATGCTGCAAATTATGTTGTTGCTGGCAGGGTGCTTATGGACAGACATCCTACTTTATTTTGGACACCTTGTGTTGCACATTGTATTGATTTGATGTTGGAGGACATAGGGAAAATTTCCTTTGTCAAAGATATTGTTGAATCATCCAAAAGCATTACAAAATTTATATATAATCATACATTTGTGCTTAGCTTGATGAAAAGATTCACCAACAACAAAGATTTGGTGCACCCCGCCATTACACGGTTTGCCACCAGTTTCATATCTCTTCAATCCCTCTTGAATTCTATGTGCGATGTAAAGAGTGTTTCTTTCAGAGGAGTGGTGTGCTTTGTCAGTGAGCCGCAAACCAGAGGGAGAGGGCATATGCAACCTAGTTTCATACCAGGAAGACTTCTAGGCAGCAGTGTAGGAGGCGTGCGCCGTTACTGAACCTTTGGTAAAGGTTCTTCGGTTAGTTGATGGTGAAAAGCCCGCAATGAGCTATTTGTATGAGGCCATGGATAGGGCGAAAGAATCCATTCGAGCCTACTATGATGATAAAGGAGATGAAGGGTTTCAGAGACAACTCCTCCTATGGGGAGTGATTGATGAACGATGGAACAATACACTCCATCATTTCATTCATGCTGCTGGGATTTTCCTGAACCCCGCATTTTCTTATGCATGTGGGTTCGTATTTGATGCTGAAATCATGGATGGATTCTTAACCTGTGTCCATAGGATGGTGCGATCTTTAGCAAAACGTACAGAAATCTATAAAAAAATTGAGACATATAGGATGGCAGGTGGCACATTTGGCTTTGACATCGCTGTGACTGATAGGACGATTAAAATGCCAGGGATTTTTTAGTTTGTTTCAAATTTCATTTTCTCTTCAAATTCCATTTTTTTCTTATGTTTATTTAAAATTTTATTTGTAATTTTGTTGTAGATGCATGGTGCCAGTGTACCCCTTCTGCAAAAGCTTGCCATTCGAATCCTCAGCCAAACATGTAGCTCCTCAAGATGTGAGCGCAATTGGAATGTATTTGAAAAAAAACACAACAAGAAGCGCAACAGGTTAACACTTAAAAATTTAAAATATTGCAAATTTCCAAATAATTTTTTGAATTCATTAAACAATATTTTTTTATTATTATTATTTCATGATCTTTGTACAGGTTGGAGTCCCAACAACTTAATGACATGGTCTACGTCTACTACAATCTTCGATTGTGGGTGAAGCAACTTGAGAGGACACTTGATATGGAGGCCATCTCATTGGATGGGATTGACACCATTGTTGCATGGAGGGTTGAGACCGAGAGGCCTCTCATGGAGTCTACTGATGATTGGTTAGTGCAAGATGTAGTGGAGAGGGAGGAGGAGGAGGAGAAGGAGGAGTTGAAGCAACAGGAGGAGGAGATGACACCACCTGCCCGAGCTATCCCTGCCACCAGTAGAGGACGTGGTCTACCTCCTATAGCTCCTAGTCCTAGTTCTTCAGCTTCTAGAGCACAGCAGACTCCACTGCCAACTCCGCCAGCACCAACATCTACATCTAGAGGGGAAGGGAAAGCTATGGCATTTTCTCGCAAGAGGGGCAGAGGAAATCAATAGTATTATACTTTAGTTATTTTGTTCATTTCACTGTATATGACATTATGACACATGAGATAAATTATTATATTTTTTGTTGATATTTTGAGGCTGAGTTGGGACTCAGGAGTCAAGACTTACTATTTAGAACATGATTCACTGTTATGTGTAATGTAGCTCTAGAAATGATATTAAACATCTTATATATTAGTTATTTTATCATATTTATGTGTCAATGTATTTATTTTATGTTGTAGATGGTTTAGATATTAAAAAATTTGAAAAAAAATGAATATTTTTGTATGTTACGATTTTTTTCCTGATTATTACTGGTTTTTTCCCGATTATTACGACTTTTTCCGATTTTTCCCCACATTGAAATTATCCTGATAACGATTAGTGCAACATTGGCTCCTATGCTACTCAAAACTTTCAAAGAAAACTTAAGTAAAGAGGTTGACTTAGTCATAGTAGAGATTTGGAGGATCTTCCTTCTTCTGCTTCTTGTCTTCTTCTTTCACTTCTTGAGTTATGTGAGCTTCTTCACTTTTTCTCTTCTTGTTGTTGTCCTTCTTAAGTTTGGGACAATCCCTCTTGTAGTGTCCATATTCTTGGCATCCAAAGCACTGGACTTTGGACATATTTCTATTGCTTGTTCTTCTTGGACCAAATTTGTCAAATTTTCCCTTTCTCTTGGCCATGGTAGCAAATGCTTTCTCCTTTGATCCCACATCATCCTTTGCTTTGAGTCTAGTTTCCTCTATCTTGCATAGAGACCATAGTTCACTTAGTGGGTTAGCTTCCTTCTTGGCATATATGCTTGATGTGAAGTTGCCCCAATCCTTAGGTAGAGCGTTGACTACTACAATTGTCATTTCTCTGTCAGATATGACTTCTCCTAGTTCTTGAAGTTGATCTCTCATATCAGAGATCTTCATGAAGTAGGGAACTATCCCTTGCTTTGATATCTTCATTTTGTACAAATCATTTCGTAGAGATATCACTTCTCCAGTTGTCCTTACCAAGAATAGCTCTATTAGTTGATCATAGATTTATTTTGATGTTTCAAATTTGGAGACATAAGGAATGAGAGAGTCCTTGATAGATTCTATTAAAATCCTTTGGGCTCTTGTCTCATCCTTATTGTATGTGGCTAAGGCTTGAGTTTGTTCCTTAGCAGGGATAGTGATATTCCCTTTGATGTGATCTAGAAGTTCATTCTCTTTGAGAAGTAAATTAGTCCTCTTCTTCCATGCAAGGAAGTCAGTGGTCCCAACCAATTTGTCGCTTTCCTTGTAAAAAGACATTGAGGTATATTCAGGAGGGGACATATACTTACTTCATAGAGTTTGAGATGTAGTGGACTTGCTTTCTTCTTGAAGACTTGATGGCTTGCCTTCCTTAGATCTTAATGCTCTTCAAGTTGCTTTCTCCAAATGGACTTGCTTGATGATGAGATTTGCTTGATGACTTGACTTGTAGTGCAATTCCTTTTGAAGATGGTGTAGCTTGATGTAGGTCCCTCTTTGATTTGCTCTTCTTATAGGTGCCTTTATACAAGAGTTTTCTTCTTGCTTTGTATTCTTCCTTGATGAATAGTAAATGGTAGACCTTCTTGTCCTTGATGTGATTGAGACATCTTGGCTTAATGATTCAACCTTGTAGTTGCTTTTGAGATGTTCTTCCTTGATGAGTCACCTCATGAGTGTTCTTAAGATGCCCTTTCCTTGATGTGTCACCTTAGCTCTAATACCATGTTTAAGAATCTAGGGCAATGAGGTATAGTAGGATTCTTTTAGGCTTGATAACAATTTGTGAAGCTCTTTTGCAATTTATCTTGTTAGCTTAATCGTCTTCTCTCCTTATTAATGCATGTGTGTTTACTTCATCAAACTTCTACCAAAAACATAAGAACGAGAACACAAGATGTTGGCTCTCTGTCAGGGAAAAATTAGAGAGGAAAAACCTTTTGTCAATTTCTCTTATTGAATATTCAAATTGATCAATGCCAACCCTAGACCCTTTACAACAATATCCTCCAAGCACAAGTCAAGTACTTCCTTCTTCCTGCACTTTGTTTCTTGGCACTTCGTCCTCCTTCTTCCGGCACTTCTTTCCCTGGCACTTCGTCCTCCTTCTTCCTTCTTCGTCTAGAGATAGACCTTGTTTACGTGAGCTCTAGAAGAGATACTTATCTTTTATACTTAGAGAGATCCTTCACCTATGGATACACCTTCCTTCTCTTGACCAACAGAGTTTCTTCTTGATATGTAGTTGTAGGCTTGATGTGATAGCACAGCAGCCCTAGTTTCTCGCACGTGTGGGTGGTTTCCTTGAATATTAGGCTCCTTTGGCCTTTGCTTGAGAAGCTTCTTCACTTGAGTAGGAGGCCTTATAGGCCTAACCTTCTAGCCCAAACGATAGGATATATATGACAGTGATCTTGCGGCTGATGTAACCGCAGACTGTCCTCTATTTCTTGCACGTGTCACTGTTTTTCACCCTAAAAACAGTCCCTCCAACTTCAGTTTAGAATTCTCCTTCTTCGCTGCACTAGAGGCTCCTTAAACTCGACTTTTCTTCACCTTTTCTTGGCTATCTTTCTTCCTTGATTTCAGGGGTGTGTTGGCTTGTCATTGGAGGAGTGGATAGCCTCTATATATAGAGGATTGTCTCTCCTTTAGGCTGACTTGAGGCCAACTTGAGGATTGTAGGCCAACTTGACTTTTCTTGCTTTGGAATTGCTCCTTTGATGATGTTGTTTCATGGAGAGCACTTGAATTTGCTTGGAGGGATATCTTTTGACTCTTATACAAATATATACATGGTGTAACAGGGCCTTAAAGATCTTCAACATTTTCTTTTGGCTCTTTGACTTACCTATAGCACTTTAACATGTGCTAGAGCTATTTCAATGAGCAAGAAACTCATTGATAAATATAACAAAAATAATATTTATTTTCTTGAATAAATACAAATATCAAAAGTACATTTATGAAGACCGAACGTAGTTACACTTTCTTCGACACTCCCTCTTAACTAGGGAGGTATTCATAGAATTCACATAAGAGAAATCAGTTCGGCAATCCATCTATTATAGCATCATAGTAACAACCATTGTTCATAGTAAAGCCTCAACTAACAACTCTATCTATCATAAGATCAGAGCACAATGTTGGCGAGAACAATGACTTTATAGACACCTTAGTCATTGTCTCTCAAGGTGCATACCCACCCGGGTGTTCACTAAGTATGACCTTCTAGGACTAATCTTATCTTGGGTTCCTAGCCCTCAAAGAATATCAGTCCTTTTGCCTACTCTTGTCTTGGATGCCCTACACATCCTCAAAGAGTATCAGATGCCATATGATTACTCAATCCTCCCATTCTTTCTTCCCAAGTGAACACAATAATGTTGTGTCTATCTCTTCCTCTTAATTGAGTAAGACATGCCCAAGTTTCCTCTGACAAGGAACTTGCCCAAGCTCCTTTGTAATTGGGAACATTTTAGAACTCCCTCTTAGTTAGGGACTTGTGTAATGTTCCTAGCTAGGAAATTCAATGATACACAAAGCAAATAAACAAACCAACATCGGGAAATGAGATACAATCAATAAACACCCATGAAAGCACTGGAAATAGGGAACATTTGGGGATTTTATTAAATCTTTCTTGAGCAAATACAATAGTGATGGAATGGTGCACCTGGGCTTGTCTCCAAGGACAAGCGTGACAAAACCCAGGTGAGAAAATGATGATCCTAGAGCTACCCAACTACTACTCCAGATGTAATCTACGCTGCCCAGAAAACTGTGTTGCCTGCTAGAAAGGATGTGGTGGAAACCTTGCTTCCTATGCTCAGAAAATTTCGCAACTTCAACTCCCGACTCTTCAACAAAAACCCACAAAATCCCAAGGAGAGTTTGGCCTAGTTCAGACCCCTGAGAATCGACCTCCAAGGGCCAAGTCCTCCTCCTCACGCTGGCAAATTCGGCCTATCTGGAATTGGCTAGGAAAGCCCTCCAAATCTGCCCCAAACACTGAGATGATGTCCCCTATGACATTCCTCCCTTCTCCCAACTGACCCCAGCTCTATAACTCTCTCCACCAACTCCCTCGTGAGCTCCAAACAGGCCCATCTACGCAGTCCACCAAATATGTAAATCGAGCTGCCCAAATGCAACAACCTCCTGCTCCAAAACTCCTTCCAAAGGTTGACCCTCTGTTGTACTCCAACTCCCCAAACTTTCCCAACAAGTGTTGCTCGAATGAACTCCCAATCACCTCTGCGTGTTTCCCTTTCTGTGTGTTCCAGGGAGACGCTCTGCTGGTTCAAAGGTTGAGTGGTATGGCCACAAATCTCCTCCGGTTCTCCTCAAGGTAGTTTGAAATGCCTTCTTAGGGTGGCACTTGAAGTCCCCAAAAGGAAAGATTGAGTCTCTCGCCTGAGAAACTCTATGCTAAATAGCCAATTAACTCGACTAAGTAGTTCAAGCAAACACAAGTAAGTTCCATGTGCAAAATGAATGCCTCAATTAAGGAGCTCTTCCCCCCCTTATATCTTCGTGGGGCCTTCTTTCCCTCATGTGGGCCCCTCTTTTGATTCCCCTCCAAGGCAATTCGAGTTGCCCAAGTGCGTATTTCCACGTGGGTGAACCCCACCTTCCACTAGCACTCTAATTCAACCTTCCTTTCTCCTAAGTTTCGAAGTCAAAATTGCTTAGGTTCTTTTAATTATAAAAATTTATGCAAAATTGTGGAGAGACCATAACTTGTTACAAATTTATTTGGGAAGGGGCATGAGAGTCCTCCCCTCCCAAATGTTGTTTGCCCTCAAGCAACTTCAACACTAGGTGCTCCAGAATGTGCTCACCCTCCCATGTGGCATCCTCATTCAACAAGATCCTCCAACACACCCAAAACTCCGTAATGGTCCCGCTCCTCAGCTCCCTTTCCCGGGTCTCCAAAATTGCCTCAAGCTCCAAACCTAGAAGGCCCTCATCTTCCAGTGGGGATAACTCTATTCCTGCTATCCCCTGTTGTCCCAACACCTTTCTGAGGCATGAGACATGGAAGATGTTGTGAATTCTACTCCCCTGAAGCAGCTCCAGCTCGTAGGCCACCTCTTCAACTCATCTGACCACCTTGTACAGCCCATAAAAACGTGGTTGTAGCTTCTCAGTCCCTTATTGCTTCAAGGTGGACTGTTTGAATGGCTGTAACTGGAGATACACCAAATTCCCCTCCTCAAAGTGTCCCTTAGTTCGGTGCCTACCAGCGTACATCTTCTATTGATTTTGAGTTGTTACTAAGTTGTCCTTGAGAGCCTTAAGGATGTCTTGGCTCTCTAGGATCCAGTCTTTGGCCTTTAGGGCCCGACTGTCTCCAAAAACAATCTCAGCAAAAGATAATGCATCATAACCATTCAAGGCACGGAAAGGAGTCATACCGATGGGCATGTGATGGGTGGTGTTGTAGAAATACTCACCCAAGTGCAGCCACTAAATCCAAGACCTCGGTTGCCTAGTCACGCAATTCCTAAGCTACCCCTCGAGCCACTAATTAACTCGCTAGGTCTGGCCATCTGTCTGGGGATGGTAGCTTGTGTTAGGGGTGAGCTCAATACCAACCAATCTGAAGAGCTCCTGCCAGAATCCTCCCATGAACCTGTTGTCCCGATCACTCACTATGTTCTTAGGAGCTTGTGCAACCGGAAGACCTCCCTAAAGAATAGCTCTGCAACCTTTGAAGTTGAATACCTGGTCAGGATGGCGAAAAAGTGGGCATACTTAGTCAATCGATCAACTACTACATAGATGCAATCTTTGCCTTGTACTGTGGGGAGCCTAGTGATGAAGTCGATGGAGAAACTCTCCCATTTTCCCTCAAGGATGGGGAGCGGTTGCAATAACCTGGCGGGGTGAATCAGGGCCCCTTTGTTCCTCTGACATGCCTCAAACTCATGTACATGCCTCAACACATCCCCCTTGAGGCCCTTCCATGTGAAACACTCCCTGACTGCCATGTATGTTTTTCTAAACCCCTAATGCCCTAACAATGGCTAGTCATGTGTTGCTTGGAGCACTCTCTCCCTCAACTGCGAGTTGGGAACCAGAAATATGCACCCCTTGTAGTAGATGACCTCATCCATCACCCGGTAGCGCTCATCTGCATGGGTCCCCTCCAGAATGTCCCATGCCCTCCTGTCTTTGGAATACTCTACCAACAACTGGGCCTTCCAATCATGGCAAAGGCTCATGAGTGAGAGGCCTACGGATCTCCTGCATAGGGCATCGACCACTACATTGTGTTTCCCCCACACATACTCTATGTCACAATCGTAGACCTGCACCTAGCTGACCCATCTCTGTTGTCCGCCGTTGAGGCCATGTTGCCCCATGAAGTGACGAAGACTGTTGTGATCAATCTTCACTTGGAATCTGTTACCCACCAAATACTGCCAAAATTTGGCTAAGGCATGCATGATGGCCAGCATCTCCTTGTCATATATAGAATATAACCTCTCATGGGGTAAAAGCTTCCGACTCTCCAAAGCAATGGGGTGCCCATCCTAAGATAATACTGCCCTGATTATCTCCCTGGATGCATCACACTCCATGGTGAAGGGTTGGGAGAAGTCCGGAAATGCCAATACTGGACAACTGCTCATCACCTCCCTGAGGCGATCAAAAGATGATTGTGCCCCATCAGTGCATGCGAAAGCCCCTTTCTTAGTCAAATCCGTGAGAGGAGTTGCTAACTGCGAAAACCCCTTGACAAACTTTCGGTAATACATGCAGATGCCCAAGAAGCCCCTCAGCGTTGTCACATCTTTGGGTACCAGCCAATCACGGATAGCCTTTATCTTCTCCTCATGTACCTTCACCCCATCTGTGCCAATAATATGCCCCAAGTAGAGCATCTCTGTCGGGCCAAACTCACACTTGGACAACTTGGCATGGAACTATTGTTCCTCCAAAATATGTAGCACCTCCTCCAAGTGTTGGAGATGCTCCTCCCAAGTTTGGTTGTAAATTAGTATGTCATCAAAAAACACCAATACAAACCTCCTCAACTGCCTCTAGAACACATGGTTCATACATGACTGAAAGGCAGCCGAGGCATTTGTCAACCCAAAGGGCATGACCAAAAACTCGAAGTGCCCACAATGGCATCGAAAGGTTGTCTTGGGGATGTCCTGATCCCTCGACCTGATCTAATGGTAGCCTGAACGCAAATCTATCTTAGAAAAGTACTTGGCTCCTCTAAGCTCATCCATCAACTCATCGATGCGAGGAATGGGGTACCGGTTCTTCAATGTCTTCCTGCTGAGTGTCCGGTAGTCAATGCACATGCGCAAGGTTCCATCCTTCTTCTTTATCAGCACCACTGAAGAAGCAAAGGGACTTGAACTTGGCCTGATGTGGTCTAATGCCAACAGCTCTTTGATGGCCCACTCGATCTCATCCTTATAAGCCTTAGGGTGCCTATAAGGGGTGGTAATCACTGCCTGCGCTCAAGGCTGCAACTCAATGGTGTGCTCGAATCCCCTTGTCTGGTGACTGCCCTGGTGGAATATCTCCAAATACCACTGAGTACCTGTCTAGCAAGGCCTGTATGTCTGGAGGTGGTGGTTGGGCTTGTCCCCCAACCTCTGAAACCCTCAGCTCTATTGCCCAAGCTATGTCTCCATGTCGCAAATCTGCCTCCATCCTATGCACTGAGACTGTCTATGGTGGGTACGAATGCATGCCTCCAAGGACCACCATCTTGCCATCCGGGCCGGTGAACTCCATCTCCAACTTCTTCCAATCAGTGGTAACTCGTCCAAGGGAGTACAGCCACTGGACACCCATCACCACTTTGCTGTCTGACACATCAACCACAAAGAAACGATCTGTCATGGAGTAGTTCCCCATGGTCACCATTAAGGCGAGCACATACCGAGTGCACTGTATGGTCCGGTCACCCGGCACCAAGATTGGAAAACCCTCAAACTCGGTTGTGGTAAGGCCCCTCCTCTGAACCAACTAGGCATCCATGAAGTTGTGGGTAGCACCACTGTCAACTAGGACTGAAACCCATTGCCCCTGTATTGTACCTCTAATCCTCAATGTCAGAAATTTGGGGACCCTACATAAACAAGCAAGGACTCTCCCGGATGGAGCAAAGGATGCCCATCCTTATGGAGATGGTGGTGGTGGTCCCCTCTCTGCCGGACTCTAAACATCTCCCACACCACACTCCAACTCCACCGCGTCCTCCTGATCACTATCTGAGTAGACCTCGATGTAGTGGCCTTTGGCAACTGTGCACCGATGGCCTAGTGCCCAAGGCTCCCGACAAATAAAGCACAACTTCCTCCTCCTAAGGTCCCTCTGCGTCTCATCATCCAGTTGCCCCTGCCCCTGGGCTTCTATCTATGGTGGTGGTCTAGTATCACTCCCCTTCTGGAGGTAGGGAGTACGTGCAGGAAAGGGTGCTCGTGACTTGGGGATGGCCCCCTGTAAATCTTTGGCACACGTAACTACTTCCTGCAGTGTGGAGGGTCTACGTGACTTCACCAGTCCACGCAGGGGCTAGAGTAGGCCCTCTATGAAGGTGTACACCCTCCGAGCATCTGATAGGTCTAGCACCATCACTGAGACTCTCAAGAACTCCGATATGTACTGCTCTGGATTACCTGTTTGTCGGAGTTGGGTTAGCTCCCTGAAGTGAGCCTCTGAATCTCCTTGATCAAAACGTTCCGCCACCCTCCTAGTGAAATCCTCCTATGAAGTCACAATGGCATGCCCCAAGGTGGCCAAGCCATGAAACCACCAGTCATGGGCTTCCCCTTCTAAGTGCAGCGTGGCCATCTTGATGGCCTCCAGCTCTGTCATCCGGTTGAGTTGGAAATACATGTCCATCTTCTCAACCCAGGCCTGAGTTGTGCACTTGGCAATGCCATTGTATGTGGGGAAGTACATTCTCCCTATAGTTCGCTGCAACTCATACCTCTTTGTGCCTTGTCCTCCATAGCCCTTGCTCTTCTCATTCTGCTTGAGCTTGCAGAAATCTCTGAAAGAGAGTGCTTCCCTGAAATCTACTCCCATGGACTGCCATTCCCTGAAGTGCTCTCCCATCTGTGAAGGATCTTCGATCCCTGTTGGTTCATTATGTAACAGAGACACGAAAGAGGGCAGTGTAGCTCGAGTTGGCCCACTCGCTGATGGAGGTTGTGCCGCGGATGAAGGATGGTCGAATTGTTGAGAGGCCCCCGAAGTCTCTCCAAATAGAAACCGCCTAGGAGTGCTTCTCTCTCAGTTCCGCGTTTTGATCTCTGGTGAGCCTCAGTATTGCAGCAATGATGTTGCAACTCCTGGGACTCCCTTCTTTACTTTTATCAACCCAGTTGTTCATAACAAACTTGGAAGCGACGGTGCTATATGCACAAATACTAGCTCTTGTCGCGGTCGTCACTTGATCAGCTGGCACAAGTTCACTAGGAGCTTAAGCCAACTTCTAAGAGCTTTTAAAAGAAGCTTTTAACTGTGATGAACGAAAGCTAACTCAAAAGAGGAAAGTCTACTTGCAGAAAGAAGATGAAAGCTGAAAGGAAATGCAAACCCTAGTTTTACCGGCTAGCCCTACTAGTGCAAGAAAAGAGATGAAAGCGATGGAAATGAATGCCATTGACTTTTGGAAAGGTAAAATGCATGTGACTAAGCTACTTCTGACGTAAAATCTGGAAAAAACATCTTTTTGCATTTTTGAGTGATTTTGCAGAATTATTATGCATGTGCTTTAACGATTTTTGGCTGTGCAGAGGTTTATTGGCGAAAGGAAATGGAGTGGGCACTTGCAGGAGGTTGGGAAGGTGAGAAGAGGGCCTAAGGGGTCTCCAACACCCTTCCAGAGAGTTTCACAGTGATCAAATCTCGAAAAACTGCTCACGTGAACTTCTACAAGAAGTCTGCAGGGGTTCTACAGGATGTTCTACAGGAAAAGCCGAGAGAGGATTTTGGAAGGTTAATGGTGGAAAGATGGTGGGAAAGTGGAAATGGAGGATGGATAAGGATGTGAAGGCGTCTAAGACCTATTAAACGAAGCTAAGAAGTGATGAAGGTGGTTGGATTTGGTTCAAGGATGGAGGGAGCAAGGTTGCAGAAAGATATGGGAATTAGGTCAAGTTGGAAAAGGGTGGCGAATGAAGGGAAGGAATCTGGAATTAGGGGCTAGAGCAGGGGGTATGATGGAGGAAGGATAGGCAGGGAGGTATTATAGATGCTCTGCACACTATTTCTCAAAACTGATCGAAGAAAGACTAGAAAAATCAGAGATCCAGCTATTTTGACCTACTTTGACTTACAAACCAGAAATATGACGAACATAAGTTTATTGGCAGAAAATCATGCAAGATAACTATGGAAACTAAGCAAGAACAGATTCTAAACATGCAAGTACAACTGGTATCAACTTTCCTAACTAAAAATCTAACACTAGCAATTGCATGAAGAGGCAAAAACAGTGTTTTTGTGGCAGCAAGGACACCTTGGTCTCAACTCATGGTCCCAAGGAGGGAGAGGTGAGATTAAGGGTTGCTTGATGGCCTTTTTTGAAGATCTTTCCTATTACCAACCTGTCAAATCAACCTGAAGCAGAAAAAGCTATCTTAGTCATCAAAAGTAACAAAGCAAGATCTTAACCTAAATAGTAGAAATTATTCTATGCATGCTAAGAAAACACATAATAGTTCACAAAGGGGGTACTGGCACTTGGGTTGGACCCAACCCCAAGAGCTACAATCTCCTGTGAAAAGCTCAGAGCTAGTGCAAAGTGAAATTTATCTCCATTACTCAAAAAATAACCATGTCACAAAAATGTTTACAGCAAAAGCTCGAAAATGAACTAAAAGGCAGAGCAGCACTAAAGTGTGAAACACAACTGTTCATAAGCTAAAAAAGACAAGGCTTAAAGCTCTCCTACTTATGCCCCACGAGGACCTCCACTAGCCCTCCTTAACTTGAGGGGCTTGGCTGCTCAAAATTGCAAGTAATCAGCCACTTCACAAAAGCTGCTCGGTTGCCCTTGGAAATCATCTTTGGTGGGTTGTTGAACTCTGAGCTAATGGTGGAGAACTCGAGGAAGGGGCCATTTAGTGCAGGAGACACCCTTCCTACTAATCCTCAACCTTGTTCCCTCGTATTTGGCTGTCAACTGGCTCATAAATGCTTGACCTTGGTCCAAAAGATGTCCAAAAATCTGCAAATAGCACATATTAGACTTCATGGTCAAGTGACTATTCTCATTCATTCAATTAATACAAATATATTCAAAAGCATGCATAAACTATGAAGAATGGTGGATTAGTCGAGAATAATAGGCAAAATGAGCCCAATAAGTTACCCATTTTTAAGGCTCATCATCACCCCCTGCTAAATGTGTTGCTCATCCTTTGAGCAACTAATCCAGCTCATCATCTTTGATTGCTTTGACTGCCTCTCTAACATCCCAGGCTTCCGAGGTGATGTCCTCCTCTCGGTCATGAAACCCTACTTTTCTCTCTACTTCCTCCCACTACCTGTGCTCCTCTTCTTCTTTGATCCCTTCCAGCAGTCCTAAAAGCAAGGGAGGACTAAACCTCAGGCCGATCCAGTTGGCCTGCAGATTTTGCATTGACTGTTTATAAAGTGGCACTCTTGCCAAGGCCTCCCTCATCCTAGTTGGGGAGTGGTATTCTCTTATCTCCAGACTGTGGGACAGTGTATTCCATCTCCTTGTGCAAGCATGAATGCAGTTATCCCCCAACAGTCTTTCCATGTCCTCGAAGTGAGGAATGGCCTGAGCTTGTCTCTCAATGTAATCTGGGAGAACCTGAGGGTTGTTGGCTAGGTGCTGATGGGCATATAATAAAGCTGAGGGATCTTCTGGTTCTGCCCTGACCATGAGTGGCTCGCTTAGCTCCCTGTTCATAATATTCCGAATCTCTGTTGCCCTTTGTTCCTCATGGTTTAACCAAGAGGTCATGGCCATGAGTTGCACATCTTCCAATGCAGAATTGGGGTCCCACAGGTTCATGTTTGGAAGAGCCAAATTGTGTAAATAGAATTCTGATAACTTGGCCTTATCTTCTACTGAGCTACTATCACAAATCCATGAACTGATGGTAATTCTGAAATGGAATGGTGCCACTTTGGGCCAAGGTGTTAATTTGAAATTGCAACCATTGATCTTTAAGATATAAGGCATATGACTTAGCAGGTTGCCTACATTGTAAGGCTTCTACTGCCCAGTTGGCCATGCAAGCCAGTTGGGCTTCTTTCTCTTGCACCTGTTGTTTTAAAAACTATATTTCTTCTGCTGCCTGTGACTCCTTTTCCCGTAGCAGTTTTGTCAGCGTCTCAACCTCAGCCTGCAGCTTGTCCTCTCTCTGTTGTTCTTCAGATGTTTCCTTGTTTGCTGGAGACCTTTCTTGCTGCTGCTGTTCTCCCAAAATGGATGGCCTATCTTCCTTATGACCTCCCTGTAGCTGTAACTATTGTTTCAGCAGCTCATTCTCCTCCTGTGATTTGGCCTGTTGACCGCTGCGTGTCAACTATCCATAGCAGTACACCCCCTTTTTTTTTCGCAAAAAGGGGCAGCACTTGATCGAGATGTCCGTGCCATTCAGCAGTCATCGTCATTCTCCTGATCTTATTAAAGTTGTAAACCCAGTCTGCATTTTGATGTAAATAATCTTAGCAGAGCTGAGTCATGTAAGTAAATTGCCTAGGTGGACCTAATTTTCTAGTGGTAATCTTCATTCCAGAAGGTTTTTCGTCTCACCGATCCACAATCGGCAAAGTTTTCCTTCAACCTGACCCCAAAGCCGGAATGAATTTTATCATTAGAGTCTTAGGAGAATCCTAGTGTGTTAATCTGCTAGATTATGTTTGGTCGCAGAACTGGG
>APFE030894022.1:3457-40203 GCA_000404065.3 Pinus taeda | reverse complement strand
TTTTTTTTTTTTTTTTAGGAAATTGGCTACCTCGTTACACTTCCTCGGCAACGGCGCCAAAATGTTTGGTCAATTTAGAGTGTCCTAAATTGCTATATTAATTGTCAATCCGAGAGTCGTAAATTGTTGAAGTGCGGTGCACTATATGTGCAAGATAACCTATTTCTTATTTTTTTGTCGTTTTTGAGTTTTTGTTTTGTTTTGGGTTTATTTCTATTAATTCCCTAATATGATATGGAAATTCTAAAAGACAAGTATGATATAAATATTCAAGGCGATGATGTCCTTTAAAATGATTTTCAAAACTTCAAACTTTTAAAAAGAAGTTTTAAAACATGCAATGATGAAACTAATTTCTAAAAGAGAGTGAAAATGTGCCACTATTCTAATTAAACAACAGTGAGCTAGTGACCATGAAACCCAGTATCCTTGTTGCTGTAAAAATATAAGAAAAACTGAACTCAAAGAAATCCAAAAATTGCAAGCAAAGTAAACTAAAATCACATTACATCAACTCATATTCTGACCCCTCACCATTCGACTCGCTCTGGCTATAGGAGGTAATCATAAACAACTTGAGCAATCTGATATCTAATTTGCAGAAAATAAAACTAATATCAAACTACACACTCATACTTCAATCCCTCACCATTCGATTCGCTCTAGCTTTAGGAGGTAACTGAGAATGACATGAGCAATTTAATAACTAACTTGCAGAAAAATAAACTAATATCAAACTACGCATTCATACTTCAATCCCTCACCATTCAACTCGCTCTGGCTTTAGGAGGTAACTGAAAATAACATGAGCAATTTAATATCTATCTTGCAAAAGAGTAAATGAGCAAAACTGAAATAAATAACACAGTGCTGGAACTAAAAACTAAAGGAAATGAATCAACAGAAGGACAAGAATAATTCCATGTCATTAGTCATTAGAAAACTATGTGTAAATGTTTGGTCTGCCTATTGTAATCTGAAACAAAGGCACTGATCAGTTAACAACATTATAAAACGTGAAAAGCTATGGACAGCTATCAAACGTTAATACCATAAGAAATGAAATATATATACAAGTGAATGATTATGGCATAAGGAACGTAAAGAAATAAAGCATGAAACTATATAGTAATAAACAAAACCTCAGCCTGTGCAGGGGCCCTCTGCACAATCCTCGGACAATCAACAATCAACCATGAATTGATCTTATAAACAGAGTCTTCTCATGTATCAAAATGCAATCATAAAACAGAGATAAAGTCACGGCACAGTGGGCTCGTTAACAATCAAAATTACATTACCAAAAGGTAACTAATATGCGTATGAGAATGCATTATTTATAACAGAGGATGACATAACTACTTTCCTACAATCTGAGCTGATAAAAGACATGTAAACAACCACGTCCCGAAATTTAGCATTATGGCTGCCGTGAAGATTAAATCTTTGGAGGGTGGCTGTTGGATTCGGTTCATGGAGCAGTCCACGGGTGTTGATTTGTCCCTTTAGATTCAGGAACAACCACACAAAGCTTCATGTGGTGAAAAAACAGAGTTTTATCATCGTATGACTCTTAGGTTGACCACCGCCTTGCCCACCGTTGACTATGGCCTCTTTTGATGAATTCGACTGAGCCAATAGTACTCGGTCCATGTCCATGTCGTTTGCAACTTGCCCATGTGGCTCGATTCGCCTAAAGACACTTGCAATATAGACTTTGACAAAACAGCTGCAGAAAGTTGAGTTGGCTGCGGAAAGTGACAATATTTCGCATCTTATAAAGAAAAATCTAGTTCAAATAGCAACATAAACACATAGTCAAGGAACCACTTTAAATGCCATTTTTTAACTAATATGCAATGATACTGATGACTTAGGAGGTTTAGATGAATGGGAAGAAGTTAGAAAAAGGTGTAGGAAAGATGCAAGTTTGAGACTCAACAAGGAGTTCATCCATAAATTCTTAGAAGTTTATTTTGGTGACTGGACTGTGTTTGGGTTGGTAAAGCACCATGTTGCAAGTCTGCGCGTTATGTTGGATACCTGTCACAAACATCAAATCTCCTTGAATTTAAAGAAATGCATTTTTTTGTGTCCTATATGGGATATTGTTAGGTCATGTGATTTGCAAGTAGGGATTAATGGTAGACCCTGCAAAGATAGAAGTTATTGTCAATTTGGAGGCTCTGAAGAATGTAAAATAGTTGCGTGCGACACTAGGCCATACGAGGTATTATAGAAAGTTTATTAAGGCATATGCGCAAATCACTGTGCCAATGGAGAAGTTGTTGAAGAAAGACGCAACTTTTTGCTAGGATGAGGAGTGTCAAAACAATTTGGATATTTTGAAGAAAAAATGGTCATCGCACCCATTCTAGTATATCCCAATTGGAAAAAGGAGTTTCATGTGCATGTAGATGCTTTTTGTATTGCACTTGGTGCAGTGCTAATCCAACCAAGTGACGACGATATTGATCACCCTATAGCGTTTGCAATTAGGAAGTTGTCTAAGGGAGAAAAAAACTATTCGACAATAGAGTGCGAAGGACTGCTATGGTCTATGCACTCCAAAACTTTTGATGTTACCTGTTAGGTGTGCACTTCAAAATGTATACAGATCACTCTGCTCTCAAGTACCTAGTCAACAAGCCTGTGTTGGGGGAAAGATATGTAGGTGGTTGTTACTTTTTCAAGAATACGACTTTGAGGTGATTGTGAAGCCCAAACGATTGAATGCAGGGCTAGATCACTTATCCATAATTGAGACAAGTGAAGAGCCCACTAGTTTGGAAAAAGGGTTGTGGGATGCACAGCTCTTTGCTGTATATGTCACAAATTATCACTTTGCTGACAGAATCCAGTTTTTAACCACTCACACAGCCTCAGAGGGATATTGTACAGAGAAGAAAAATAAATTGATGGTCCATGTGGCTGATTTTTTTGTGATCGCTGGACACTTGTATAAGATGGGCTCTGATGAAATACTACGTCGATATGTTCCGGAGTTTGAACGATCCAACATGCTCACCGAAGCACATGGAGGAGTGGTGGGAGGACACTATGCAGGCAGAGCAATCGCGCAAAATATTCTATTCACGGGATTGTGGTGGCCGACAATGAATAAGGATGCTAAGGTGTATTGTAGGGCATGCGATACTTGTTAGAGGATGGAAAAGTCATTGCGGAGGGATGAACTTCCCTTAATCCTGCAAATTTCTTTGCAGGTATTTGAAAAATGGGCAATTGACTTTGTGGGTTTGATACAACCACTAGGGAAAAATATAGGCACATGATACATTGTTATTGCAACTAAGTATTTGACGAGATGGGCGGAAACACAACCGATCAAAGACTCTAGCGTTGCTACAACGGCGAAGTTCCTTTTCGAGTTTGTCTTAAATCAGTTTGGGTGTCCTAATATATTGATGAGCGATAGGGGTACGTTCTTAAACGAAAATATTGTTGTGATGCTGGAAGAATTCTAAGTTTATCATCAGAAAAGCACACTCTACCATCCTCAAGTTAATGGTATGGGTGAAGTGTTCAATAAGATTTTGGAGAGCGCGTTGACGAAGGTCTATAATGCAAAAAGGAATGATTGGGATGTACGCATACAAGTAGTCTTATGGGCATATAGTACGACATGTAAAAAATTGACAGGCCAAAATCCATTTAGGTTGGTCTATGGTATAGAGGTTGTGATGCTCATGGAGTATATTGTATTGAGTTTGCGGATTGCAGCACTGAATGATATGGCAGATCGCGAGACTATGGAGGAGCGCCTCACGCAGTTGATGGAGCTGGAAGAGGATCAGTTTTTAGCAAGATTTCACCAACAAGTGCAAAAGGAGTGCGAGAAGGCATTGCACGATCGACACATAAAGCAGCGCACCTTTTAGGTGAATGATTTGGTCTTATTTTATGATAGCAAGTTTACAAAATTTCCTGGAAAGTTTCAAATGCATTGAATGGGACCCTATGTAGTCAAGGAAATTACAGATGGTGGCGTAGTTCAGCTCGCGATGCTGAATGGGGAATTGTTTCTAGGAAGAGTCAGTGGTAGTCGATTGAAGTTGTACAAGGTGATCCCACCCCTACGCAATGACTATATGATGGCGGGATAGTCTTAGTGCTCTAGGTAGATACAAGGAGGTACAGGACTATAAACTACACTACCCAAGAATTGGAAAGACGAAGTAAGGGGGTTGCGCGAAGGAAGACAGAAGGGTACTAATAGGAGCTACGCTAAGATGGTTGCACCACGGAGGATGGTGTTGTTGCAGAGCCAATCCCAAAAGTAGCCATTGGGTGCACTGTAGATGATTGGATGGAAAATTTTCCATTAGAAGGAGCAGGGAGGCCACATTTATGGGGCAAATCTTTGGAAATCTGCCATCAAAGATGCAATAATGATTGAAAATTGGAGGGAATGGTCAGATTAGAATTTGAAATCAACTATAAATCTAGCATACCACCCTACATTAGAACACTTTGCTCTCTGAAAATTGATTGTGAGCTTTCTCACCTTGTGTTGCGCCAAGAGATGAATTCTATGTCCGAGCCATATTGGAATTTTTTTCTTCTCACAACCAGGGTTAGATAACGTGTCTGAAACATTTTGTAAAGCCTTCTTGGATAGAATGGTTGAAAATCACCCCACAGAAGCCGCAAGTTCTGAAGTTTCAGCCCCTAAAGTCACGTCGGAAACGGAAGTAACACCCTCTATACCTATGGTGATGAGGTCACCTAGGCCTAAGTGATCTGCCACTATGAAGAAACAAAAGAAGCCCCAAAAGTTCCAGTGAGACAGTCACCACAGAAAAACCCCACTGAGATTCGCCAAAAGGGGAAAATGGATAAGTCACATCAACCGCATGAGCCCCTTGATCTTGATGAAGAGGAGCTTCGCGGAGGAATTGAGGAGATGGAGGCTGAAGAATGCGAGCCCATGAATCAACTCCTGAAATATATCCCACCACGAAAAGGTAAATTTAAGGTGCCGAAAGATCCAGATACCACCAAATTCATGGTTTCCACACCATTGTTGCTAGAAAAGGTGGTGCTTGAAGGCACGCTATTAGGGTGCATTCCCTCGCTCAGGCTGGAAGATTGTGATCTAGAAGACCATGAGAAGTTCCCACAGCTTGCACTGAATAAGTATATTACAAATATTTATTATGAGTAGACGAGAGTAATGGGATTGGAGCTAATGAAGTGCATCGTGGGGGTTGAGAAAGCAGGCCTGATGAACATGCTTTGGGTGCCTCATTTCAGCAGAACCAACATCAACACAGTTTGTGTTCGACAACTTCTCACCATGGTGCATGATGGGTGTCTCTAGTTGGGGGAATCCATCCCTATTACTAATATGTTGATCCACTGGATCACTATGTTGCCCCATCAAGGGGTGGATCTAGCAAAGGAATTTGGAGGAAAAACTAAAGAAAAGAAACTCACGGACCAAATGAAGAGCGAATTTGGCTTGGTAATGAAGTCGCATAGATATTCCATCCGCTCTATTACAGATAAGGTAGTACAGTTTTTCGCGCAGATCTTGGCTTGCAAGATCACGAGGAAGTGTAGCGCAGATGAGGTTTCGGCGCCAGTCATTTCATTAGTTGCCCAATGTGCTAAAGGTGTCTAGTACAACTGGGCACAGTACCTCTGCAAGTCATTTTTGGCCAACTGTCGTGAAGCACAAGCTGAGGGAAAGGCATTTCACTATGCTTAGTTGTTATTATTGATTGCGCTAGTCACGTGGAGGCTACTAGAAGACAATCAATTCCCTCCACAAGAATCTGATTTTCTAGAAGCCATGAAGTTTGCTTCGCTATGGGTGACAAAGGACCCTGTGCGGGTCATGGAGACTAAAATATTTTGGTTGTTGGTCAAGATGGATCTCTGCATGGTGATCAGCCTGATGCTGAGGTTGTCATTGACTCTATATGAACAATTGGAGACTTATGCAGAGTTCAAGGCAAACTTTCACAATGTATCTATCCACGTGAGACGGGATCCGAAGAAAATGTGGTTCTAATTACCCTACTTGGTGGGTGGGGAAGATGTGTAGGAGGTTGTTGGGAAATGGCTAGGGGAGTGGTTGCACCCCTTAGATCTCGGTGCAGGTACAAGCAAGGCTGAGGAAAGTTCCTGGGGAAAGACCACAGCAGCATAAAAGTAGGAGGTTGAGCAGGTTGTAGCTCAAGAGAAAGTTGGGCAGTAGAAGAAAGAAGCTGCTGCCATGGAAGTTGCTACTAAGGCAGTTGCTAAGAAAGAGCGAATGGCTAAGCAGACTATTGTGGACATTGAGGAGTCTGCTTCTCAACACACCAAGGACTAGGAAGAGTTTGATGTTGAAGGAGGCGGGGGCACAGAGCAAGGCACCCCCTTTAGAGTAATGGAGAGCTCCAAGGAGACAACTTCAGGACCCAGGAAGAAGCAGAAGTCTGATAGGCATGCGCATGACAATCCAATGGTCCTCACTGAGGGGGACTTGGATGAAATTGGAGATAAGTTCCATGACACGACAATCGAACTGTGGATGTAGTTCGAGTAGCAGTACCAACAGGAGTTGGGTAATGTGCAGAAGGATCTGCGGGCCTACAGGTTCAAACGGGAAGGCTGCAAGCGAGCGTTGGCCTAGTGAGCAGGATTCAGGCGAGCCTACAACAAGCGAGCGTGACTGTGCTAGATACAGATCAGACTTTGGACCTAAGAGTCATTTAATTACTAGAGGAATCCTTGCATGCACAATCACAGGAAATGAACACCTAGTTGTCACGACTCAAGGATTTGGGTGTCAATCTCGCGGAACTCTCTATCCAGACCCTCCACGAATTGCACCAAGGAGTATTCGACAAGCTAAGGATTAGGGATCAGTGCGCGCTACAAGTGATAAATGAAGTTAAAACCAACGACCAGCAGATCTTCACAGAAAAGGCGCAGGTGCTGAAGGAACAAGAAGAAATGGCCATGCGCAACCAGACTTTGGAAGCAACAATTACATAGGCTTGCAATACGCTACCAAAGCTCAACATTCCCGCACACACAAAGTCCGCAGAGAAAAGTCAGAAGTTGGTTGTAGCGGTCAGGGAATCAAAGGATGAAATTGATAGAGTCCGATTTGAACTACAACTACATATTTTGGAATTGCAATTAAAATTACAGCCGACCACTCCGCTAGAAATATGGGAGCAGTGCGGAGCAGCAATTAAAGAAGGAATGGCCACATTAGACACAACAATCAAGGACTGCATAGATTTATTCAAGCAGGCCATGGAAATCTGGACATCTTTGCAGGAGGACCCCACTCTGTAGAAGATTGGTACTGATATTATGGAGAAGTAGCAGTAGTTTGATGAAATCAGGTTGACTGTGCGCACTTTGTCACCAGTCCAGAACTTCGCACGACTAAAGGAAGGAAAAAAACTGTAGATAGAAATTGAATAGCTATGCCATAAAGAGGCCATCTTGCGGGCCATAACACAACCATGGACAGAGGAAGCAAGCCAACTCACTCTATCAGTTCAAGACAAGTTGAAGACCATCCAACAAGGACAATGGGCCTCACAGTGGAAGGCCCTGTTGAAAAATGTGCAACAAGAAATGCTAAAAATAGAAGTGCTAAAAGTAGCAGTTTGGCCAATGAGCATTTTGGCCACCTTGGGTGAGAGGTGAAACTGCTAAAAATAACATCTTCTAAAAATAGAATTTCTGGGTCCCTTCCTATTTATCGCAGTCCCTGGTCTATCTATAGGAAGTAAATTCGAATTTGGTCTTACCAGCAGTTTGGAATATTAATTAATTAATTCTCCATGAGTTAATTAGTTAAGGAAAAGCAAACTTGAAGTCTTTGTGACAACATGCAATTATTTCTCCACTGATTGGGGAATGTGTCCTTGATTTGCTCCACTGATTGAGGAATTAAGGATGAGTTCTATATTGAGAGGATCAATTGACTTAGTTTAAATTAGTCAAGTTCAGTTAGATTAATTTAACAAGTTGTTAAATTAATGAGATACAATTTGTTGATGCTTGCATGCATGTGACAACTGTTATTTTCAGATAACTATGTATTCACTCATGGATAATTGATGCATGTCAGTTCTGTCAGAGACCCAGTTGAGATCAAAGAAGGGACAGTGTACTATCAGTTGGATGAATATTTTTCCTATAAAGGAAGCTCATCCATGATGAGGATTTATCTCCTTTAGTTTTGTGCAGTTAGATTAGAGGTTAGTGAGTGTGTGAAGAGGCCAATTCACACAGGTGGCAGCACTAAACCCCAAGGAAACTGCACAAGGAAATAGGAGGCTTGGAGGGCAAAGGAGAAGGTTTGTGAGAAGCCTTTGACTGTCTATGAGCAGCAGAGGGATTGTAATGGGAGCTGGATAGCTTCCAAGCTAAGGCTTTGTGTAATCCAGACTATAATTCCACTTGTATGATAATACAGAGATGGGGTTTTAGACAGGTGTTTTCCCCAGGTAAATTATTCTGTGTTATGTGTGATTTATTTCTTCATATTAGTTATATGTGTTCTTATTGATGTTACTCATGGTTGTTTAAGCTTCCGCTAAATTGTTTGTAGAAGTAGATCAAGTGTTTTGCTTTAGTACATTGCATTACTAGGTTGATCTATAGGTGGGAAATTTCTACATGGTATCAGAGCTAGCTGATTTGTAGAAAAAGTTCTACATGGTATCAAAGCTAGTTGATTTGTAGGAAAAATTCTACAAAATTCTACAAGCCCTACTGTAGAGATGTTGGTCGAAGAAGTACAACAGGCTGCGATGCAGGGTATTGTTGATTTGTAGGTTTTGGAGATGGAGTTCCACAAACTCTAAGATAAGATTGTAGTGACAGTTGAGTGACTTGAGGACGATTCACCCAAATTGTGTTGGGGGCCTGTGGGGATGGGGTCCCTGGGGTTAAGTTTTGGTTAAGTTTTGGGTTAAATTTTGTATAAAATGTAAAGTCTCCGTGAAATGTGGAAGAGGAGCACAAAGATAGTATGAGTCAAAGGGGCTTTAGTCCCTTAGTGGTGTAAGTGATAGGGAATTTTTTGAGATCACGCAGCCGGACCATGGTATGTAGCGAATGCTATATATATATATATATATATATATTATAATATGAGTCATAATGAGTCTAAGAGGGGTCTAATTGATAATAATTTGTGTAAGGGCAAGTAAACTAAGGTAGGAAAGTTTTGTTTCATGTACTTAAGCAAAGGGAAAGGCTCTTGCAGTTGAGTGTGCGGAGACCTTGGTAAGCCTGCAAGCTGAGTGCACGGGCCCCTGCAGCTAGGTGCGCAGGGAAAGGAAGTCTGTAATGAATTGATTATACTTAATAAAGATATTTTTGAGCCAATTCTGATGCATCAATGTCTTCTTTCTTACTTCTGCAAGTTTATGTATTTCCGCTCTGTGTTAAATTTATATGAATTAATGTTTATCGGGTGCACGAAAATAGTAGATCAATAATATTTATGTGTGCTATGAATGATTAAAATATTTCACGAAGATCTGGAAGTTTTTAAAGTGAATTTACAATTATTTTCTATTCGGAGGGGTTAAGGGTTTGCGAAGGTAGATCTAAGCCCTAGGAAGGTAGATCTAAGCCCTAGGATTGAAGAAACCTATCACACAGGCCTTTGGATGCAAAAACCTAGTAATGTCATCCCCCAATACTGCTTCGGGTGAGACTGCAACCTGCACTATGCAGGTTGTTTCTGAAAGGGGCAATAGTTAGGGTTTTGTTGGTTGGAACAGATAACGTTAAACCTGGGTCAAGCCCCATCAACCCAACAGTAATAGGGTCTACCATAGGCCCGAGAAAAACCCCTCAGTAGCAAAGGCATCCCCTTGAAACCAAAACTGCTTTGACACCAAATGTAGGTTTTAACCCTGTACAGAAATTACCTACAAACAAATTCTTCAAACAGAAAAATATACAATGGCAAGAACATAAAACAAACATGCATAGAGCTTTTCCCCTAGATCCCAACACTGGGACTACCAAATTGATTTTTCATTATATTCCTTTCAATATTTATATATTATATATATATATTATATATATTATTATTTGAGCATCATAAACCCCAATCCATTAGCCCTAGATTAGAACATAGCATTAGTTCCCTTGACTAGATTTACAAAATACCATGGGCTAAAACTATCATGCCCAAAACCATGCGCAAAACTACCCAGAAAATTTATTTCGGGGTCAGTCGTGGAAAGAATATAACACATACCCAACAAAATTTTTCCATCTATAAAGTACCAAAATAAATTACAAATTATATAATCCATTTTGGATGATACCTCCTCATTTAGGGAAGATTTTGGTCCCCAAAATATTTAACTAAAGGAGGTGGGGGAATTTTTCCTCCACCTTCTCCCTAAAGTATCATTTGTTGTTGCTTGAAAGTTGTCCTATCAACCCAACCTACTAGAGTTCATGTTTACCCCATCTAGTTGTTATAAACTTCTGTTGCAAAATTATATCTTCTTCGAACTTTACTGGAGATTTTGGTGCTAATCCCTCTATGGTAGGTAGGATTTATTCATAATTTATTGGTCTAACATGGAAGGTTTATAAATTATCTGATTTTCCACATTCACTATTTGGTAAATGCTCACATATGGGGGTAGACTAAGTCTGTAGAAATTAGTAGCCACCTTCTCCAATACTTCAAAAGGACCATGCAACAAATCCTTATTCTTCATACTAGTACTCTATACCTTATTTTTTTTAGATACAACTAAACTCTATATCCCACTGTGGATGTTTTCTCAATTCTATGTTTATCATGCTAGGCCTTGCACTTTTCTTATGACTTCTTCAATGTCTCGTGTACCTGTAAATTGATATGTTTGATCTTATGAATGGAATTTCCAACATATAATGCTACTCCTGTGATGTCTTCCCTCACTACTCTTTGCTATCCATATACATCATTTAAGGGATAAGGTGGAAGATATCAAATGCGAGGTTTAAAAGAATACTTATGGGTATAAGTATGGATTGCTTTATTATAAGAGTGTTGAGTATAAATCAAATTTTCATCCGATGTCCTTGGAAGCTTCTCATTGAAGTTACCACTCAAAATTTGAACTAATATCTTATTTGCTACTTTGTCTACCCTACCCATCTATTTGTGGATGGAAACTTGTGGATCTCTTCAAGTTGGGGTCCAGCATCGCCTAAATTATACTAAAAAAGTTCATTGAAATATATAGTATCTCCATGTGAGATGATGCTCCTTGGTCTCTCAAAGCGCACCTAAACCCTTTCAAAGAACATGGTTGTTACATCTTGTCCCTTGATAGTATTTTTATAAAGCACGAGAATGCACATCTTGTTAAACTTGTCAACTACCACAAATAGATATTCATGTCCCTTCCTTATTCTTGAGAAACCACGCATGAAATCCATGGAGATTCTCTTCCATCATCTAGTAGGTACAATAAGGGATGGTTCAAAGCTTGATTTTTATCATTGGCATTGTTGGTTAATGGGCCACCAGATAATGAAACTTTGAGACATGTCTTATGGCTAATATCACACACTTATTTGGACTAAACATTACTATAATTATAAAAGAATATGATTAAAATGAACATCTTAGGCTACATGCATTGACTATTGTTTATGATTGAATTTTGATTTATGTGATATACCTTGGTTTCATTTATGAGTTTGATGAACTTAAGGTTATGTTAGTCATTTTCTCAAATAGGTTGGGGTAACTCCATCAACTTGCACTTGAAATAAAAGGGGATCATGCCCCTCTCCAACCTCCAAAGGATCCAAGCACTTAAAGACTCATGAAACTCAACTAGCAAGATCCTAATTCAATTTTCTAATTAAAGGAATTTAAGTGATGGAGATTTTGTCTTTGAAACAAGGATCCCTAGTTCTATGGACCTTCGAGATAAGTTCTCTTCAATCAAGGACTAATTGAAGGGATTCTTTAGGATTTTTTACATATAAATAGGAGCTTGGATGAAGTACGAGGGAGCTAGTTTCTCTTTTCGCATAATAATTTCATAGGAGTTAGAGAATTCAAATTGTTGAGGAACCTTTTAAATTTGTTGTGATGAAGTAATTTTTTTAATAATAAGAAGCGGCTTTTATATCTTAAGCACTGAATGGTATTTTTAAGGATTCCTATAGAGACCTTGAGTAAGTCCCACTCAATCATATAAAAGTAATCTCCTTCGTTATTGTGTCTTATTTCTATAGCAGCTCATAGTTCTTCTAACATTGTTAGGTTATGCTTTATTTCTTCAATAACTCATAAATTAAGCTTAACACTATCATGTTGTTATGCTTTATTTCTATAAAAGCTCATAGTTTCTTCTAGCATTGTCATTATGTTATGTTTTATTTTTGTAGTAGTTTATAGTTTCTTGTAATTTTATCATGTTGTTATGTTTTAATTCTGCAAGTAGCTCACAATTTCATGTAGAGAATTCATGCAAGTTATTATAGAAAGTTCATTTTCTTCATGCCATTGTACTTTGAGGCAACTTAATTTTGTTGTTACAACAATTTCCTGTTATTTTGTTATAGTAAGTTCATTTCCTTTATGACATTTCATTCTCAGCGAATTTAATAATGCAAATTCATATTTTTATCATTATATTGTAACCTTCTGTTTTATGTTCAGTGCCTCATCCCATATTATGAATTCTAAAATAGTGATTCATTGATATTCTTGGTAGATTGAATACTCTTATGTGTGATGTTTTCTTCTTCTCTAAAATAGTGGAAACCACTCTCATTACCCCTACTCTTGATGCTCTTGATTTGGGTTATAAGGACCACAGATCACCATCCTTTCAGGGTGAATGGATAGGAGGAAAGAGGTTATGGTTGAGCATCATCCTTATTGTTATATTAGTTATTGCATATTTAATGTTAGCATCACTTCACTCTTAGTGTAGATATGCGACCTTGAATAGAGGCTTGCTGTCAAACTAAGGAACATGATCATAAAGAGGTTGTTAAGCTTATGACACACACACTTATCCATTTTCAATATCTTTATTTAAATAATCCTATAGCATCCAACATAGTAACTATATAATATATTGTGATTTTCTTAAGCAAAGGAGTGAAGGTCACGAGCAAAATTACCCAAGGAAAGGGAGAACAAGATTCAATCTAGCCTTAGGATTCACATTCATTATCAAATGTATAAATCTCATTGTACCAATGTATTGCACATATAATGAACATAGCACATCAAATAAGCACATTCATGGATGAAAAATTGAATTCAAGTTGAGGAGTTCAATAATATTGTTGCAATTAGTTGACCCATCAATTTTTGGTGCTATTATCAAGGAGGTATTAAAAACTACATTTAAGTCCATTTGAATTACAAAAAAAAAACACTACCAATATATCTCTAGGTCGATACATAGAATCTAATGTGTTTTTCTTTTTAATCAAGAACTCATTTTTCTGAAACAAATAAAATTGAATAAGGACAACAACAAGATTCTTTTGAAGCATACATCAAACTATGTGTTGAAGAATTTGTTATGTTACCCCAAGAGGGAGTATGGATTTTTGAAAATTTCTTTGCAAACGAAGGATAGTAATCCTCATCTCACCAAACTATGGCTAAATATAGAGAACAACATTTGAAATATTTAAGTTTCCTAATAAGGAAAACCATGGAGAAATAAAAATAAATAATATCAATCCTTATCCTCTTCCTCATTTTCATGGCCTTCTTAGAGAAAACCTTGACATTTTCCTTTTTCAATTTGAAGTTGTTTGTGGGACTTATGATTATGCATTTATTGCTCAAAAGATCAATCTTCCCCCTCCCTGCATTGGAGGATTTATTCTTGAGGTGATTTATGAGTTTAGAAGGAAACAACATCAAAAGTTGGGAGCAAATGAAGGAAACCTTCAATGAAAAGTACATGGAATTTTGTAAGGCTAGGGATAATAGAGATGAAATCTTTAGAATTATCCAAGGAGAAAATGAATCCTTAGAAGAATATAAGGAAAGCCTCCAACTCAATTACGAGATGGTTTATAGTTGCTGACTAGATGGTAACTTTGTCATGTTTATGTTTCTTAGAGGAGTAAAAGAGAATTCATATAGAATTTGAATATCCTTGCAAATGCAGACATCTTCAAGTTGTGGTATGAAGACATCAAGTAAGTATTCAAGAACTACTTCAGATTTGTGAGGAAGGAGAGTAGGAATGGAAAAAAACATTGTACCATAATCATATAATCCTACATCTATTACTAAAATAGAAATAGGAATATTGTTACAAGAGAATAAAACCAATAGTTTACATGTATTGGCCATGCAAATAGATACATTTTAGATAAAGAGAAAGAAGGGAGAAGTAGAAAAAAAAATCATATTTTCTATCCAAATATGCACAAAAAAATTGCTAGGAATGAATGTCCGCTTAACATTGTAGAAATTTGTGTACTTGGTGAATAATAATGTCCAACTAACAAAAATTCTTTGTTTCTAGGTATCATGGCTACTTATTAATGATTTAAGGAGAATGTGGAGTTTATATGCTTCATCAACCAAGGAAGGTGGGGATTAATCAACCATTCCAAACATGTATGTCTTACTCTCATTTTCAATATTTTGTTGGATATAATACATAAATGCATTCAACCTTGGTATTATCCTAATCAAACTAGTTGTCTAATGAAATCAATGGTAATAAAAAAACCATCCTCAACCATTCCACTCTTTCTTGCAATCATTATCATTTCAACTTCCAAGGAAAAAATACCATTGGAATAACCCTTCGTAAGGATGGAGACCCTCAAATTAGTAGCAACAAGCATTGCTCCTACCTCTAACACAAAAACCAATACTCCAATAAGAAATAATCAATAAATTTCAAAAACAACCCTAGTTGCCTACCCAACTAGCACCTAATCAAATAATAGGCATGTCCAATAAGTGTAAAGTAATAAGATGGCCATTGCCAAACCAACTCTATGGATCTTCAAGAGGTCAATTTAAGATAAGGGAAATTACTAAAAACCCCACCTCTCATTATAAATCCTATATAGGATAATGACTATGAGGAACTTCCTTATTCTAAATGTTTATAAATTAAGACAATTAACACTTCCTCAAAGAATGACCTCCTAGGAGAAATCAAAAAATCATTTTTCAAAATCCCTTTCCTTTGGGCCATTAAGGATGTTCCTATATACAACAAGTTCATAAAAAAATAATACATTAAGAAACTAGGAAGGATGAAATATTATCCTATAATAAATGTGATAGATGAACTGACATATCTTATTCTAGGAAAATCTTTGTTCCTAAAATCCTAGATCTAGGAAACCTAGTTGTAAATCCCTACATTAACAAAAATATATTTTAGAATCCTTTGATAGAACTAGGGGTAGCCATCAATGTTATCACAAAAGTGGAACTATGATTAGACTAAGCCTTAAGGAACTACTTAGACACACACATGTTGTACTCCATCTAATAGATAGATCAACTATAAATACTGACTGAGTTTTAGAGGATTTAATGGTGTCCATTGATTCATGGGAGTATCCAACATATTTTATAGTACTTCAAGCCAAATCCAAATTGAATTAGTATCTTCTCATTTGAGGAAGACCTTGGATGGTTAAAATTGATGCATATATCAGTTATAGGGCAAAATATGACCATCACAAATGGTCAATCCCAATAGAAACTTTCACTTTACACATCCTTTTCCTCACTACCAAGCATCTTATTAAAATATAAATACCTATGTGGGTAGGAGACGAAGGGGAGGAAACATTTAAACAATAATACACCCTCCCCTTATAGTTGAAACAACCTTGGCCATGAAAAATATAGATGAGGAAACTTTTATTTCAAATTACATCCAAAAGTTATATCCAAGTTCTATAAAAATTAAAAAATATATTGACCAAGGGGATTAGTGACAACCTAAAACTTTTTCTAATTTAAAAATAATTTTATTAGCAAGATTTACTCATTGTTGATATTGATCAAGCTGCAATTAAATATTTGCAATGTGCCCCACGAAAACTCTAAAAAAATGGCACTAATTTGATTATTGTCCAAGAGCAAAAAATACTATTTTTTCTCAACAACCACAAAACAAAATTTGGATTTCATTATAGGGATAAGGAATGAATTCATATAGACATATGTACATACCACAATTACATCAAGGATGAATCTACCCATTAGGAAACCTCAAGAAAGCATATAAACCTTTCCTTAAAATATATATTTAAGGGAGAATTACAAAAATTTTTATAGCAAGATTAATTTACCTAGTATTTGATAATTAATTTATTTCACCGCTAATTATAGTTCCCAAGAAGAATGGAAAATGGAGGGTGTGTGTCGATTATTAAGAGCTCAAGAATTCACAAGAAAGGACCACTTCCCCTTACCTTTTATTGAAAAAGTATTAGATTCCTTAGAAGGTAAAAAATAATTTTCATTTTGGATGGTTTTAATGGATACAACCAAATATATATCATCCTGAAGGATCAACATAAACTACTTGTACTATTTCCTATGGGGAACATTTTCCTACGAGGTCCTTCCCTCTAGCCCTTGCAATGCTCTCGCAACTTTCCAATGAGTTGTTCTAAGCATATTCTCAAATCTAGTCAATGGGATTGTAGAAATCTACATGGATGATTTAATCTCATATGGAAATTCATTCCAAGAAGCCTTAACCAATCTTGGAAATGTGTTAAAAATATTATGAGGAAATGAACCTATTACTATGTCATGAAAAATGCAACATGCTCTTGGGTGAAGGAATTATCATAGGTCACTGTATCTCTTACAAAGAGACTAAAAAATGAAGATAATATGAACATAGTCAATATCTGCCTAAACCCTTAAAAATATATATATGTGAGGAGTTTTGGGGCCATGTACAATACTATAGGAGGTTCATCAAATATTTTAGAAAATTAACCTCTTCCTTCTCAACACTAGTATATAAGGACGTTGACTTCTATTGAATTGAAAATGCTAAATAATCTTTATGAATATCAAGGAAAAACTTATCTCAACCCTTGTGTTGGAAGGTCCCAAGTGGAATATGCCGTTCCACATTCATATGGTTGCATTTGCTAATGCATTAGTGGTAGTTATAAGCCAAAAAGGATAAAAGAGCCACTTTTCAATCTATTTTATCAACATAAACTTATTCAGAACTAAATTAAATTATATTGTTAATAAGAAAGAATTTCTTGCAATTATGTATGCCATTAACAAATTTAGATATCATATCACCAAATATCTAGTTATTTTCGATACATACCATGCTACCATCAACTATTTAATGAATAAAGTTCACATCAATAACCAAATAATTAGGAGGATTTTACTACCACAAGAATTTTATCTGACAAACCTTGATAAGCTAGGTAAACAAAATGTTATTGCAAATCTCCTATCTAAGCTAATAATTATTTTATATATGTTATAGATGATAACTTTCCTAATAAGCATATCTTTGCAATCTCTATTGAGACTCCCTAGTTTGCTAGCATTACCAACTACTTAGCTATAGGGAGGTTTCCTCAACACTTCTCTTACAAAGAGCATTACAAAACATTAGGGAAATATGCCACCTATACATGGATCAAGCATTACTTGCTTAAGCTTGGACCATATCAAGTTCTTAGAAGATGTATGAAATAGGATAATTTACATGAAATTCTCCACACATGACATGATGAGCCCTATGGAGGCCATTATCATGTAAATACAGAAACCTATAAAATCCTGCAAGTAGGATACTATTAATCTACTTTGCATTAGGATGTTGAATAATATGTCTCCCATTGTGATTGTTATGATCTAAATACATAAAAAGCGTAAGTACACACCATGTACACTAATTTGAGCATGGAGCACAATTCCATTATAGATAAGAGATATAAGTTACACAATAACTCCTTAAAGAATAGGAGAACCCACACTAAATAAATATAATAAGACATCAAAATTCATGTCCTCAATAATGACTACATGATCTCTATATATACATATTCAAACATTGCACTTGTGGCCCCTTCCTTATTAGACTAGCCTTATTACATATACATTTACACATTCCATGTACATTTAACCCCATATATGTTGGCCCAAGGTCATATTTAACCCCATATATGCCCCACTTGGGGTTATATCATAGTACGCTCCTTCAAAAAAAAAAAATCTCGAAGCTTCAAATTAACAGTGGTACATATGATGAAACTGAACAATAGGATTTCCTTATATTCCTACATTCTTCTTGTTATTGATGATGATCCATTCATCCAAAATTAATTATTTTTTGTCCTAATCCTCGATAGTTGGTTGTTGCATAATTTTCTTTCCTTTAATTCCATGTATTCATGTTGTGACTTCTCCAATTTGTAGTAGTTGATGATCTTTAATAATATAATGTTAAATAATGATTTTTTGATGCCTTATTCCATGAATATTGATGAGTATTCCAACTTCTCTTTTGATAATGCTAATATTGATCTTCTTGTCTTCTATGAAAAATTTCCTTGTATTGAGGATGTCGATAAGGTTTCACGTTTGATCGCTTTCCTTCACACTTCATACATGTTATTAATTGATTTAATAGTCCTAGAAAGGTACTTTGAGGCGCTAAGGTGGTACCACATAGGAGAAGTTTCCATTATCATCTCGACACAAGTCCCCAATGTTTAAGCCCAAATCCTACCAAAAGGCTATGGAAGGATTCTTTAACACACACAAGTAACTTCACCCAAACGTAGTAGACCAATGCCTACAATTTACCTCTAAAGTGAACATAGGAGTTAATTATTTAATAAGTTTCTAATCTAGAAATGAAATTTACTACAAAAGTAATGTAGAGGATATGGTCCAATGGTTAGGTGGGAAGGTTTTCTCCCATAGGTCTTGTGGTCTAATACGGGGCAGGACTATGTATGCCCGAGAGTTTCTCCAGGCATGATTTCCATAGTTGAAAAAAATATATATGATATTTATTGAAAAGAAAGAAAGACTAGCAAAATAAAATCACTCAAAACTTTAATTATTTACCTATAGAATTAACAAAAAAATGAGTGATAATACCCTTACCAAATATGAGATATTTTCCTTATTTTTACCTTATATAGGTGTTTGTAAGTAGGAAAATTATTTCTTTTTTTATGCTTTTAGACTCGCAAAACAGTAAAAAATACAAAAAATTAGCAAGGTAATATGCATAATGAGGCCACCCACTAGTGTGAAATCACACAACATCAATAAATATGTGGGTGGTAAGTTTATGAAACAAGTTAATCACAAATAATGTAGCTAAAAGCTTCAATTTCTGTAAGTGAAATTAGAGTTTCCAACAATTTGGAAACTACTTTTAGGAAATAGGGGCCAAATCCCCCTAGATTTAAAACCCTAAAATTTTTCCAACAAGCAAATTTAACTTGTAATGGATAGAAAATGTATGCTTATACACCAAAAAACTAATGATATGCTATGATATTATATCTAGAAGTAAACGAAAGGTATACGTGATATTAACTTACTTAATTAATGCCCATTGATGATTATTTTTTACCAAATCTATTGTATATTTTGTTGTAATAAAGTGAAAATCGACAAATTCTCACAATACCCTTGTGAAATATAAAATATGAATGCAAAAACTAAAGGGTAAAATATCCCAAGGTATAAAATACATATAAATGGCAAAACCCCTAAGACGTACTAGCTAGTAAGATAAAATTTCAAGCACAAGCTAGGAATTTTTTTTGGGTATTTTGTATTTTTTATGAGACATAAAAGAAAATAGAAATTTTGTAAATTTTAAAGAATTATTATTGTAATCAGGCTTACCTTGGCCTTGCTTACCTTCCAAATTTTTGGATTGCAATCACAATCTTCTCTAAGTTAGTTATGCACCTTGGACTAGAGAGTGGGATTGGATTCTAGCAATAATCACACCCAATCTCAACTATAATAATTATTCAATCCTTCATATCCTACTAGAAATGTATCCCTTAAGGATATATCACCAACCCCTAGGTCAACTATGGCACCCGATGAAATCTAACCCTCACTGAAGGAACCCCCTATACATGTTTTTCTAGCACTCGAGTTCAATTAACACAATACCAAAGAGGGTGAGATTACATTGATTGCATTGATATCCCCCTCTGTGTGACTCATTTCCCCTCAATGGATCAAACCAAAAGCCTCGTAGTAATCTATAAATATCTATGCCTATTCTATGAAGTACAATTACAACATAAAGCTAAGAAAAAAAAGTATAGAAAATCCATACAAGCAAAGTTTTGCACTTGGAAAATAATTTTATTAATATGGCATGAATGATCTCACATTTCAACAAATATTGATGGGAAGAGGATCTAGCCTTGTATAATTTGTCTTGTAATGGTTATAAACTAGTTTGACTCTCCCCCCAAATAATACTATTTGACTTGTCATCCATATGTTGGAGTCTAAGTCATTCCATGAAAACAATTTTTTGCATTAAAATAATTAGTTAACACATAAAGAGGCTTGATTTAGCTTGGAAACACAACATTGGGACCTTGAATTCCCATATGCGGCTTGATTTGACTTTGAATGAGCTAAATGAGAGGAATAGTAACCCAATGACTAGCTTAGGTAGCTCTAACAACTAGTTTAACCCTTCTTTGACTCCCATGTGTTATTTTGCATGCATTATAACGAGTTCCAAAATTTCCTTGTGGATAAAATACCCCAAAATATTAGTCAAGTGTTTTGCTTGAGGAAGACGAATCACGTCACAAAGAATCCAATGAGATATCATTTTACCAATTTGGACCTAAGATGTTATTTCCGTCCTCACTTAAACCTTTCCATGTGTGAGCTAGAAATGAGATCAATTTTTGCTTGCATGGGTAATTTTGTACTTAATTGATGGATTCTAACATCTAGGAATTTTTTTAGAGCATGGTTTACTTCAACTTTGACATAAATTATGTTCATGCATGTAAAATAATGACCTTCTTTGGTTATTTTTACCCCGCACATGGCTAGGAGAGAAAGTACAACCACATTGGAGGAGTGATTTTTCTTGATGCCTTCCTCATTTGCCAAAATTTTGACATGGCATGTAAAGTATGCAGCATGTTGATCACTTTGAGGCCTTGTTGAATTTTTGTAGTCTAGACCCTATGCATTGGGATTTGTGCAGTGCCTTATAAAACATGGAATGTTGTTAATTTTTAGATTGTCATGTGGAGAACAAGTATATTATACCACAACCAAGAAGATGGATACAAACTTTATGACACATGAACATGTGGGAAAGACATAGGTGAACTTAATACATAGGCTAGACAATCCCTACACAATGTGATAAACCTTACAAAACCAACGGATCCCCTATAAAATGTTTCCTAGTATATCTATCCCAAGGTCTCTAACCTTATCTTGGATAAAAGGAATTGATAGTAAAAACTAACGGGATTGAGAATGGATGACCATCAAAGGCTTGGGATACCATAGCCACAATAATCACATGGTATGCAAGGCTTTTGACTTACATTTCTTTGATATAACAATGGTGTTATCATGAAAATTACTAGGGTACCTCCCTTGGAGGTAATACCCATTTCAAGAGTCTTATTTTCAAAGAAAATGGCCTCCTTTATCCTCTTTTCCTAGTCTTTTATTTCTCTATATTTGGATAGAATACCATCATATCCGACATGCACATCTTCTAGATGGAGTTCATCTTCAAGTATCCTCTAGTGACCTTCTTGAAACTTGCCTTCTTTTTCCTTTTGACACTACAATATGAACCCAGTTTTAAAATTCTGATCTCTCTCTTATAATGCATTTATGATTTTACCTAATCCATTTCTATGCATTCTTATATCTTCTTGTAAATTTCCTCTTCAAGTGTTAAGATCCTTGTTCCTTCTTAATTTTGACAATTCTTCTATCTTCTTTCAATCTCTTGACATTATATTCCAATAGTTTTCTATTACAATTTCATAATCTACATATTGCTCCATTTTTTTTCTTAGTTCTTCCCTTGAATCATCCTTTTTCTAATTCTCCTTGCTACTTTTTCGCTCTTTTAATTGTTGAATCTACTTAATGAGTGCTTCATTATGGTTTTGTATCTTAGATAGTTCATCATCCTTTTTATTGATCTCTTATTTATCTTGTTTTAATTCATCTTGAATTTCATGCATCGCTTCCATTTTTTAGTTTGTGATTCATTATTTTGAGAATCATCAAAATTTTCCTATGTGAAATCTAGTATGTTCATCAAATATTTCCACCACTTGGAATTTTCACCCTCAAAATAAAATGTTGCAATATAAGGACTTAAAAAAACTTCCTTTATCAACCTCAACCATTCCTCAAGACTAGTTTCATCTTTATCTTCATCTCCACGAAAGTGAGGTATTATTTTTTATTGTAAGTGATGTATAAGCCAAACACTCAACTTATAACCTCAATATTTAACAATAAGGACCTCAAATAGCTATGATATTTTTTCAAGTATATTATTCTCTCTCCAACATTTTAAATCGCATCAATCAAACAACCTAATCAAAAGTTATGATAGTTTGAAGTTAACATATCTTTTGAAACCTTGTTCTGGAATATGTTCATCTACCTTTTCTTCTAGTGTAGTTATGAAATTTTAGTCCTTTTGAGTCTAAACATTTGGCTTGTAGTAATATGCTATGTCTTCTTTACAATTCTAGATGTCTCAAAATGTTATTTTCCATGTGAAAGTTATAGTAACTTTCTTAAAAGTTGTTAATTTGTGACCCTTTCCTAAGAGTGAACTTGTACAGTGTTCCACATATCCAATTGTTCAAATATGATTCTAAAATTTTTACTTGAGGTACTTTAGTATGTTTTCTCATACCCATGAAAATTTCACAGTTTGAAACTTCTCTGGGAAAAAGTACAACAAACATGCTAAGATGAATCATCTGAAATTTATTTATGGATTAGTCAGAACCCTAAATTACGTAGAGTATATATATGAAATTATAGTGAATCAAACCCTAAAATTTGTACCACTTGTACCCTAATATGTGTGCTCAGTCTACAAAATTTCGCTATTTGAAGCTTCCGAGAATAAACAAGTTATAGCGAAATGTCTAAGATGTCTCATTTGACACTGATTTTAGAGCTATTTACAAATCATAGCTTCCATAGGGTATATCTCTAAAAGTATAATGAACAAAACCATGAAATTTGTATCATTTATAATCTGATATGTCTCATTAGTGTATCTAATTTTGTTCTATCTGAAGCTTCCTGTTAAAAATGTTATAGTGAAATGTCCAAGAAGGCTCATTTGAAATTGGTTTTGGGCCTATTAACAAACCATAATTTCCAATGGTATATCTTAGAAATTATAATGAATCAAAACCTAAAATTTTGATCACATGTAATTTGAAATTAAGTATAGTTTCATAAATAAAAAAATTGTTCGAATCATCACTAAGAAAAAAATATAGTGAAAATAAAAAGGTGACTTGTTTGAAACTAATTTAAGGATTATTTGCAAATCCTAAATTGTATAAGCTATATTTATGAAATTGTAATGAATAAGAATATGAAATTTTGACAACTTGTATTCACTATTTGTCCTAAATAACATCAAAACTTCGTAGTTTGGAACTTCCCTAGAAAACAAGTTATAACAAAAATTTCGATATGACTTGTTTGAAGTAGTAAAACCCTAGGATCATATGCTTTGAGACCAATTGTTATGAATCAAACACATTGAAAGATAGAATTACACGCCATGTACACCAGTGTAAGCATGGAGCATGACCCAAATATATATAAGAGACATAAGTTACATAATAACTCCTTAAAGAATAGGAGAACCTCCTCCAAATACCCAAATACATTAATACATCCAAATCCATGTTCTGAATATTATTATATTATATTATATATATATATATATATATATATATTATATATATATAATATTATTATATATATATATACTATTATATATATATATATATATACACCACACACACACAACACACACACACAACACATTATATCTACATTTAACCCCATATATGCCTCACCTTTGGGTCATATTATATATATTTAACCCCATAGATGCCCTCCTTGGGGTCATATTAGTGATGAATGCTAAAGAATAGGCAAGCCTACTAATCTAATTTAGAATATTAGATTGTTGTGCTAAGATCCTCCTCGGGTTATAAACAAAATTCTTTCATTGTGCTCAACGATTCATGAATTTTGCAAGTAAAATGAAGATTTTTTATGTTAATTTTTATGAGAAATTTAACATAAATAAGAGACAGAACAACAACATAAACATATATATATATATCATCATAAAAAAACACATTACAACAATCACATGATAAAGGATTTCACCCCTCCTGAGCTACGTCTCCTTGGTCCAGCTTCCAATGGCTTGAGCCTTTCTATTATGCTCAAAAGTGTAAAAATATATGTTTACAATACTGAAATTCTTCTGAACCCTGCTCCAATCAGTCCAAAATACTAAAAAATGGTACCCAAGCCTCTTTTTCCTCCTTATTTGGTCAAAAAATGCCTTAGTTATGACTTCTTTCAGTCTTTCCACAATTTCCTCCTCCAAATCTAGCTAACTGCCAATCAAATTCATTATCTGGAGCTAATTCTAGCAGTTCCGTTGAAATTGGCGATCCCACCAACTTCCCCGCCTATCTCGCGATTAAGGCCGAGTGGTCACACGATGGTTAGGTCCGGAGGTTAAGGCGACGGTTCCGACAGCTCCATTGTAAATCGCAATTGGCAAGAACCAGAGATCTTGTGGTCTGTGCATGTGACAGGGTGATTTTCGATTGTGATATGCCAGACCTGACGATGCTATTAACTATAACCCTTAGTCACATTTCATGCGGGATCCTTTCAGAAATAGCAATCGGCGGAGAACCGACGAGTAACATAATGTGGGACTCTACCTTCTATGGTGTGTGATTGCTATATTGCATTGCAACCCAGGTACGTTGGGGGCGATTTCTGCAATTCCTTCCCTAATGCGAAGTGAGATTGTGATTTATCGAAATGTGAGGGCCAATGGCAGCCTGCCACTTGGTGCTTCCCCATTCGTTAAAGGACCTTGCCACATTATCTTTTCTTGCCATTTGTCCAAGTCAAACTTGAACTTTGACTTGCTTTAACTTCATCATACGAGCTCAGATTCGAGTATTGTTCACATTGTTGGAATCAAAATGACGAGCTCTTTGATCTAAAGCTAAGTTTATCAATATTTTGAAACTTTGATTTTTGAGCCCAATTTTGAGCACCTGATCACCTACAAAGAGGAACGAGGTCCCATTACAACCCATATATTAATTCACACAATGCATATGTGCCCCTTCTTTATTAAGTTGACCATATTACATATACATTTACACATTATATCTACATTTAACCCCATATATGCCTCACCTTTGGGTCATATTATATATATTTAACCCCATAGATGCCCTCCTTAGGGGTCATATTAGTGATGAATGCTAAAGAATGGGCAAGCCTACAAAGAGGAATGAGATCCCATTACAACCTTGAGTTTCATTTCAAGATTTTGACAAATGGGGATTGGATTTTATAGGGACAATTGGCATTCTAAACCAATGTCATCATACCCTAGTATGCACTAATTATTTGGCCAAGTGGACAAAGGTAAATTCCATGAAGAGTGCAAGTGAATAAAAAGTAGCACAATTCCTACATGAAAGCATAACTTTCAGGTTTGGAATGTGAAATTTCCATGAATCACAACAAGTGGAAATATATCTCCTAACTTATGTAGTTTATTTGCCTTTTATTAATTATTAACAACAAATATTGATATATCACATTGCAATCCATCACAAGTAAAATACACCACAGAAAATAAAATATTTGAACTTAGAAAATAATGCACACACACACACAATAATTTTGACACGGTTATTTTTGGACTAATTGTCCACGGAAAAACCCTGAAGGGAGAAAAATGCAGCAGATGAAGGTTTTATTATTCTTAAACAAAATAGAGAAATCAATTGCTTGAGGAAGTCACTTTTCCCTCCAACAAATCAACATGGCCTCTTTTCTGCAACTCGAAACCCTACCCACAACTTGTAATGGCTAACTGGATTACACAGTTTTGTTTTTGGGGAACTCGCACTGCCTCTGAAAACCCTCTCTAGAAATCACACTACATGTTGTTGCTCATTGAGACAACTCACACTTCCTCTGGATAACCTCCTTGGACTGGAAATGGAATTGTTTCCTTTGAAATATGCATTGGAAACTTACACCTCCCTTGTCCTATTCTTCTATAAATCTCAACCTCCCTTCCTAACACTGGAATGTTGGAAGCCTCCTGAGAACTTATCTAGAAATTCTCATTGTTAAAAAACCCTCTGCTAGAGTCTCTCTGGCTGGAAATGCGCCTTTCACTCTGCAACTGGCCAATTCACACTACTTCCCTTTGAACTCTCGTGTCTCAAATGTTCCCTCTTCCAACCCCATCAACCCTATTCTTATAATCTTATGTTGGGCAACCAACGATAGTGATCACATCTCAATCAATGGCTATGATCATCTTGACTTCGTTAATTAACTTTTTTAGAAGTATCTAGAACAAAATCGACCTCCCTCAACTAATTTGATTTAATTATCTAGTTTTCCTAAGTTAAACTTAGGAAAAATTTAATTATTGGTCAATTAATCTAATTGAGGTGTTTCTAAGGCTCTTCTCATGGAATCTTTTCTAGGTTTTGTATATCTTGTGTTCCTTAGCTTATTAGACACCATAGAGACTAGAACACCTATCCACTACCACAAAAATCTAACACTCCCTCTTAGCGAGGAAGGTGTTCTCCACTACTCCCATCTGCTCCCTGGAGAAGACAAACTTTGCCTTACCCAAGGCCTTTGTGAGTATATTTTCTACCTGTTGATCTATGGGAACATGTTGTAGCTGAGCTGATCCACATTGTTGATGTCCGATGTTTGTGATACAACTGGTTTCCATAAATTAGCAGACCTTTGGTAAATGTATTCCTTCACTTCTATTAGCTAATTTGACCTCTCGGAAGCTACTTAGCCCCTCCAAATCAATGCAACCTCCCTTTGATACCTTGAATCAACCTCTCCAACTACGTACTAGAAAATTATTGCGTCCTATATGGAAAACTTGCACTGCTAGAAATAACCACAACCTCTAATGGAAAATCAAGCCATAACTTGGGAATTGCTTCTCTTCTACAAATCGATCTGACTCGCAAAGTATTCCATTGCCTCGACAACTCGCTATGAATCAATAAACTCGCACAACTAGATATACTGCATCCCTTGTGGAGTAATTCACACTCCTCTTCTACAAGTAAAGTCGATCTCCCTCTACCACTGAGAAACTAGAAATATTTGTGAAGAAAATCCTCCAACAATCACTATCCACCATGTTATCACTGTGCTCCTTTTTTTCTCTTGTTAGATGTTGTAGCTAAACCAATCTGTGTTTCCACTACACTAATTTGATCTCACATTGTTGATTCCCCTGCTCTGGAGTCTCTCTGGTTGGAATTGCACCTTTCTCTCTATAAGTAGCCAATTCACATTGCCTCCCTCTTGTCTTTGCGTTGTTGCTATCACTACAAAAATGTGTGTCAATCTCACTGCTACTTTAATACTTGGGCTCCCATAGCAAGGGTATTGGTCCAACTGAGGAATCATATGCTTGGTAATGGGATCTAATCTAATTATCAAGCCCTCATTAGATATCATCTATATCTCTTTTTTTTTCCTTCCTCGGACTCTGCCCGATCTAGCATACTGGAGTTTCATGCTCCTCCTCCTCCAAAGGATATTGCTGCTATAAGAGCGAACTCATCCTTCGACCTAGAAGATAAATCCTCTATCTCTACTTAAGCAGCTTCCTACTTCCCCTTCTTATCCTTCTTCATCTTAGGAAATTGGCTGACATAGTGACCAAGTTCACTACAACCAAAACGATTTACCTTTGACAGGTCTTTCTTCTTATTTTCTCCTTTCGAGTCCTGCCCCTAGCTAGGACCCTTCTTTGCTTTGCCTTTCCCTATAAGGGTGACATTATCTTGATCATCCTTCACCTTCATTGCCTTGCCACTACTGCTACTAGTTCCCCCGACTAAGATAAGTCTCAGCTCCTCCCAAGTGAAGTCACTCCATAGGTGTTCCCATCCTGGAAGTGTTTCTTGCCCAAACATCAGATGGACAAATGTACGCCACTCCTTAGTAAACCCATTGAGTGTTATACACACTAGGTCATCATTTGTTGGCTTCTCTCCTACTGCAACGAGTTCATCTCTGACATACTGAATCCTGGTTAGATTGGTAGTCACATTTTTTCCCTTGTTCAAATTGACTGCCATCATCTTCTCTTTGAGGATCATTTTTCAGTTTTCCAATGAATCTTGGTACAACTTGATGATGGAATCCAACATCTCCTTTGTTGTTCCCTTCTCTACGATATGTAAGACAATGTGATCCCTAACTCCATCAAGGATCGTCATATTGGATTTGGTGTTATACCTCCTATATTCATGAAAATGGATGGGATACGTTGGCACAATAATAATTGTTGTAGCAAACTCCTTCAAACCATGCTCATCCAATAGAAATAACATCTTGGCCTTTCAGATACCAAAGTTGGAGGCTCCATCCAACCTGATCTCTTAATCCTGTTGCGACCATATTTAGAAAATCTGTGAACTCAAATACACCGAAGAAATTAATAAACTAGGTAGAAACCATCGTGTGTTTTCTCTTCCTTGCACTGCGTTGATTTTCTACTACAAAACCCTTATGATGAAAACCATTTGCGCTAGATATTCTCTATGAAATTCGATCTACTTCTGAAAAGCCTTTTCTGAAACCTCATTGCTTACTGCTACTTACTAAGACAATTGGAACTTCCTCTAGAAAACTTCCTTGGAATAGAAATAAAATTGTTGCCTTTAAAATACACATTGTTTGGTTGACCTGCGCATATCTATTCTTTAGTAATTCATATATCCTTTTGATTTGCACCAACTTCTCTCTAGAGCTGCTCAGATTGAATATGCTCTGATCCCATGTGAAATTTCTACGAATCACAACAACTAAAAATTTATCTCCTAACTTATGCAGTTTATTTGTCTTATGTTAATTACTAATTACGAATATTGATAAACTCACACTGCAATTCTTCACAGAAAAAATACATTGTGGAATATTAAATACCAGAACTAAGAAAATAATGCGCACATGCACAATAATTTTGATACAGTTATTTTTGGAATAATTGTCCCTGAAAAAACCCAAAAGTAAAACCAGTGTAATAGATGAGGGTTTTATTATTCTTCAGCAAAACGTAGAATACAATTTCTTGCCTAATTACTAGAAAAGCTTCCACCAATTTTATTTCCACTAGAAAAATAAATGGGAAATCACTTTTCCCTCCAACAAATCAACACAACCTCTTTTCTGCAACTCACACTCTTTCCTGCACCTCACGCTGGCTAATTGGACTGTACATTTCTTCTACTAGGGAACTCACTCTTCCTCCAGAAACCCTCTCCAGAACTCGTAGTTCCTGCTGTGCTCATTGATACAAATCGCACTTCCTCTAGATCACGTCCTTGGACTGGAAATCAAACTGTTTCCTTTGAAATACACATGCCTCTCTCGATTTCTTTTGCTAGAAATATCGACCTCCATTATTAACACTAGAATGTTGGAAACCTCGTGAGAGTTTCTCTTAAAATTGTCATTGGTGAAAACCCCACTGCTAGAGTCTCTTTATTTGGGACTACGCCTTTCTCTCTGCAACTGGCCAATTTGCACTGCCTCGCTTTGAACTCTCATGTCTCAATTGTTGTCTCTCTCCAACCCCATAGACCTTGTTCTTATAATATTATGTTGGGAAACCAACAACCATGATCACATCTCAATCGATGGCTATGATAATCTTGAGTCCATCAATTAATTTTTCTGGAAGCTTCTAGAGCAAAATTGACCTCCCTCGATTAATTTGATTTAGTTAACTAGTTTTCCTAAATTATACTTAGTAAATATTTAATTATTGGTCAATTAATATAATTGAGGTGTTTTGAAGTTTCTTCTCACGAAACCTTTCATGGGTTTTGGGGTCTCATTTTCCTTAGCCTCTTAGACACCATAGAGACTAGAACATATGTCTGCTACTACCAAAAACTAACATGGAGTCCCAATAGAAATAGCGATAGATCATGGACCCTATTTCAGCTCCAACTTGATAGAAAATCTCATGCATTGAATAAAATATTCCATTGAAAATATACTACCTACGACCCTCAAGAAATGGACAAGTAGAAGTTATGAATAGGGAGTTCGAAAAAATTATGACCAAGATAGTCAACCTACATAGAAAGATTAGAAAGATAATATGGTTTTAATTGTATTGCCATAAAATACAACCTAGAATACCACCACAAGGTTCACACCCTATACTTATAATAACCTCCATATTAAATATGGACCTATCATCAACCCAGTGAGAAAGGTTACATCAACCTAATGCCTTAGATGAGTATAGGAAACATGCCCAATTTCACATAAAAGTAGTACAACAATAGAGAAAAAGATAGCAAGATAAAATCATTAAGTCTAAGGCTTCAAGGAATAATATTGTGCCATTCTCTGTGGTTCCATATTCAAGGATTTCAAGGGCAAGATAAAGACTAGATGGCTAGGGCCATACTAGATAGAAAAAATAATATCTTGATGGCTTAGTAGATATTAGAACCATATATAAAGAAAGGGTACCTCTCCTAGTCAATGGGTAGATTCAACAATAATGTGGTTGGTAGGAGAAATGCCTACAACCTATTCTAATTTCCAAGGCCCATTGAAAAAGAAAAATGAAAATCAAAACACAAAAAAGAGGAATAAAATTCCTTGTGGCCAAATTTTCACCAAGGCATTAAGGATAGATATCTAATCACAAACATCCTAGTATATAAGCTTATCTATGAAATAAAGCATTTTCCCCATGTTTAAGAACTCTATAAGAATTATGGGTCAGAATATTGGTAAAAACTAGCAATGGCACCAATGCCCTGAAAGAAAAGAGTAAACAAAAAATAAACAAAAGAACTAACTCTCATCTTGTGTGTTTACAAGTGTACTAAATAAGAGAAACAACAAATAACCTATAGGAGGAGGAAAAATTGCAAATACTCTTCCAATCAAAATTTTACAATGTTTTGCACTATATAGCCTACATAGGTTGTATAAGGTTCTACACTATATAGGATATGTGCAATGAAAATTTACAAACATTATAAGAAACCCTCGACTACATTCCTTTACTCCTAAGCAAATGAAAAAAACATTATGAAGTAGCATAAACTCTAAAGTGATAAGGACACAACCTTATACATCACCATCATCAACATAACTACCATCATCACCATTAGCACCAACATTGACACAAGTATGATCATCAAAATTAGCACTAGCATACCAACATTAGCACAAATTCCATCATCAACATCATCATCAAAAACATCACTAGCATTACAAGCATCATCACGAGTATTATCATTAACATCATCATTAGCAAAAATATCAGCATTAATATCTAACCCAAGAAAAAAAAGAAGATATGGGGATTAGAACAAAACAAATTACTATTCAAAAACAAAAAATGAGCTTAGTGGTAGCCTATGATAGCCATCCAACAAAGCACAACATTCTTTTGTATCAATATATCTCATGTCATCATGCAATTACAACACTTTAAACTCATCATACTTAGCATATGTCACAATTTCCAACATAGGAAGATAAATTCAACAATTCCAATCTCGATAATGCATCAATAAAATCTATCTCAATATGCTTCAAGAATTCTATCTCAACATGCAACAAATCATGCAATTTTTAAATAGTCTCAACACAGTGGATTTTAAAAAAAATGGAAGAAGTTTAACTTGCGAAAACAATTTTGTTTACTAAGGCTTACATAAAAACTAAAATTTAAGACCTCCATGAGGAAATAATTTCTTCATATTATAATTCCTTTAGTGAAGAAGTTTTCAAGAACATCTCATAGACCATCACTTAAAAAAATATTATTTCATCAACAAATCTAGCATTTATCACCTGCTCATATCCACATCCATTATTAATGTACTTCACACATCTCCTTCCATTTGATAAACACTTTTATTACACTTAAACCTCTCCATTCCACTCATAAAAACAACCCAAGTAATCATCCACCTCCATATTTGACAATATCCATACATCCCCTTTAGTACAAAGCTTCAAAATATGATTTTGTCCATTAAAGCAATCTCCTACAAGAACCTATAGGATATAGTTCTTTTATACTACTATAGGAAGCTACATGAAACTCTTTGTGTAGAGTGTTACAGGAAGCTATACGAAACTATTCAAGACCATAATATTGCAAGTTGTTGCAAGAAGCTATGGGAAGCTCACCTCCATCCACCGACAACAATTCATTTTCAAAATTTTCACCATGACTAATGGCTAAGCATCTAAAGAATATTACATCCAAAATGAGTCATCATCCTACATCTAAAAGGGCCCACCATATCTCCATCACTATTGTTCATCTAAATGTAGCAAGAAACTCTATTTTTGGAGGTTGCAACTTATAGGATGCAACAAGAACCTTTGTTTCAACTCAAAAAGACTATCCCTACAACACAAATATCTTTGTATCAACTCTCTAATGATTCCTCCAAAGGATTTCTCTAGCACCCACACTAAGTACACACAACAATTACACTTGTGTAGGTCATCAGAAAAAATAAATAAAAAGGAACAAATGTACGTCACTAGCTCCAGACTTCAATTATTTCACTAATAGTCAAAGTTAAGCCCAATATATTGATTATAGCTCTAAAACTCCACATTACCTATCAAAGTAGGCCTTAAATATCCACTTTCAAAGGATGAAGAAGGGTTATCCAAAGTTGTAGTGAGCTAATTGTTGGAAAAGTAACTAGTTTTGGTCTTCATATTAATTTGTATTTTAGGTAAATGAAGAAAAATAATTTTATTTGTTTCAAGCTTGGGTTTCATGCTCAAGTATAGAGTAAGCATGTTCTTCATGATTTTAGGGATTAATTGAGTCAAAGTCCATCTTTATTTTTTGTAAGAAAAGGAAAATAAATTATTTTCGTAAAAGAAAGAGTCAAATAGTCATCCATAAAGAGCAAGTCAACCCTCCAGTTAGTCAAGTCGGCCTACTGATCAGACATGACTCTTCATAGTGACGAACAACTATATATAGGCGTGAATCCTCCACCAAAATGATAAGTTTGTTTGATGTTATGAAGAAGTATGCAAGTTGCAGTGGCAAGGATATGCAAAGTTTTCTATGGAAGGATGTGTGAGTTCTTTGAAGTTTTGTGACAAGGTCGAAAATATGAAGCAGTGTATAATTTTTGTGATAGAACCGAAACATGAAGAAGTCTGCAATTAGTGACAGGGATAGAGTTTGATGAAGCTTGATTTGGTTGTAATTCGGAAGGAGGGCTGACTTGGGGATCTTATGGAGGAGGTTGTCTTTGTCTTTGGGTCTTGAAGGTCTCATTTTGATATGATTATGGAAGAAGAGGATTGTTTGGGTTTTCCCCAGTTGTGGGGTTTTTCCCCAGCATGGAACATATACCTTTTGTTCTTTGTGTCTTTTTTATCTTCATGTTTTGGTAATTACTTGATTAATAAGTAAAACTAAATAATAAAAAGCCAACAAATATCACAAGTAATTAACATGTAAGGAGAATCAATTAATAATATACAAACTCATTGATTTTCCAACATGGTATCAGAGCTAAGGTTGGTAAAAGGAGGTATGAGGATCACAACTTGTTGCATACCTAGAGTTTCTAATGCATCAGTTATCTCTTCCTCCATCGAAACAATAACAAGCAGGAAAGATACTATTGATGGTACACTTCCAATTTTTTTGTAAGACATCATCAATCTAAACTAAGGTTTATAATACAATTCGATATCTACTCTATTTTGTCATGAAAAGATCTATAGCCAAGCCCTTGTAAAGCAAGAAACATGAAGTATGATGTAATCCGAAGGTAGAACTATAAAAAAATTGAGAAGAGGTCAGCTATAGTACAAAATACAAAGGGAGCATAGACTTGTCTTACTATAGGAATCTGAAGAGAAGGTCTAATTTTTCTACAGAGGCCTGAAACATATTACAAAGGGATGAAATTGGAAGTATGAGATAAGTCATAATAGGCCAAGTCTTAGTAGAATGAAGCACATATTCTAATTCAAATTTGTTCTATCAATGTTTGAGGAAAATTGTCTTCAAGGTATTATGAGAGGTTTATCCTCTTGATGATCTTGGTAGGTCGAGCTTAAGGGTCAGATAGAGCCATAAGGGAGGCCAAGTTATACCACAAAGGAAGCATCTCTCAAGTGACATCTTCCAAGGAAGGAAGTGTGAATACCTTAGAGGTGTGGGACCTAAATTAGACCGAAGTGAAGCATGAAGGTCAGTCTCAAGTATGAACAGAAGTCCAAATTTGTGCCCATGTGAGAAGGTGTGTTAGTCTGGTTTTTGTGTGCCTTAAGTAGGTCAAATCTATGCAATAATTGGAGGTATATCCTTGTGGTCTATGCCCTAGATTAGGGATCTTTCTATGTGTGTTCAGGAAACCATCCAAGTGCCCTAGAGGTCTGTCCAAGCCTTGGATTATTGTTGGAAATTCATGTGCACTAGAGGAGAGGGCCAAGACCCTAGATGAGCTAGATATTCTCTATATTTGTAAGGACGCATGTGCCTAAGGGAGTATGCACAGGTCTGAGGAGATCTTATTTATGAAAAGGGCTAGAATACTCCTAAGTCTGCACAGAAATAGTACAATCAAGTGAACATAAATTGGGCAATGTATGGGAGGTAGTTTAACTGTCATGAAGTGAAAGACGAGGAGAATATTTAAGAAGATATTTCTATGGTGGAGGAATTGATCCTAAAGTAATCATGACAAAAAAAATTCAAGCCCAAGTTTAGGACAACACACATCCAAGGAGTGACCCCTAGTCACATCCTTGGAAGGCCTACCAAAGGTGAGAAAGAGATATGGTTGGTTCATTCTTTCTTGTAACCGTGTAGGTGTGTAAGGAGGCAGATTCTAGGCATGAGCAATGAAAGAACAAGTCAAGATCTTGTTGGAATATTTTGGGCATTGAAACAAGTGTATTCTCTCTATCAAGAAGGTCAAGATTCTCTGTGTAAGTGAAGGTAGAAGGGAAGCTTAGTTTTGTAGGTTGAGTATCTAGTAGACCCTCCAAGACTAGGTTGCATTCATCTACAAGGACACGTGAATAGGGGTTATTGGTATGGGAATTCGGTGGTTTAGTGCAAGTACATGATGTCCTAGATAGGGCCAAAAATGCAGGTTCAAATCTGAAGTATTCGAGAGGGTTGGAAATATGTCTTCTAGGAGAGAAATATCTTCAAAGAATGAGCAGATGGAAAGTCAAGATGGACTTGAACAGTGAAGGTAAAAAGGAAATCCAGTGAAGAAAATTGGAAGTTTGCTCATAGGTAATGAGCAATAGTGTTATAAGGAGCCTATATTAGTCAAAGTATTGAATGTAAAAGGGTGAATCCTTTAGCCCTAGATCAATAAGTTTGTGAGAGAAAAAATATAAGCTCTAGTTCTGTGATTTGGAGAAGCATATTAGAAATAAGAGAGCAATGAGTTGAAGAGCCTATGATTTGGAAATATTGGAGGAGTAGGATAACAGCGAGAGGGAACAATTACTTGTGTCTATGAAGTTATGTTGATTGATATAAACCAATTGGAAAGGTCAACCAAGTTGTATTCAAAACAATGGATTGGCTAACCATGTGATAATTAGTTTGTTGAAGAAACTATGTGATGGACTATATTCAAGGCATAAAGGAATGTAGGAAGTAGTGGTGGACATAGTTGAGGATGTTGTAGGTAAAGACCTCAAGTACAGAATAATGATATATTAGGAGGCAAAATTGGAGCCATAGGAGTTGCAAGATGTGCAATTTCAGTGATAAGAGGGTTGGTTGTGTTAGCGCTTGAAATTTCACCTCAGGCTGAAAAAGGCAAACCTCAAGGCAACATCAAACCATTTAGCCTCGTAGCTAGCCCTACGGGGCAGGAGAAGGCTCTCTCCGGTCAATCTCAGTAAAATCTCAAATAGATGAGATGACCAATAAGGTAACACTGATATTAGGCTAGTAAACTGATCAGAAAGATTGATTTTGGGGTTTTTGGGTTTTTGGTGGCAAATTGAGGAGAGGGCAATCTTGGGTGTAGGGATGGGACACAGTTTCTGCAGGGGGTTCCTTGGGGCGAGGTAGGAGACAGTGTTGATGCCTTTAACTGAAGTGGATGGTCAGGAATGAAAGAAAGAGAACTAAAGAGAGCAAACAATAACTTTGAATTCTCTTTAGACAATAGAAAACATTGAAATTAAACAAATTTAAAAGCAGAGCATGGCAAGCATGAATTCTTACTTTAACACTTCATTTGTTTAATGTGTAGAAGTAAAGAAAGGAAATGAATCACATAACAAAGCTTACAAGAACATTGAGAAACACACCATCAACACATGAGTCCACAAGAATCCCAAAGAGGACTGCAAAACC
>APFE030894019.1:41302-99095 GCA_000404065.3 Pinus taeda | reverse complement strand
GGACATATTTCCACTTGTATGATAATACAAAGATGGGGTTTTAGGCTGGTGCTTTCCCCTGGTTATATCTTCTGTGTTATGTGTGTTTGATTTCTCCATATTAGTTATATGTGTTCTTATTGATGTTACTCATGTTCAATTAAGCTTCCGCAAAGTTTATGGTAGATGTAGATCTAGTATTATGCTTTAGTACATTGCATATATCAGTTGGATCTACAGGTGGGAAATTTCTACATGGTATCAGAGCTAGCTAATTTGTAGAAAAAGTTCTACATGGTATCAGAGCTAGCTGATTTGTAAAAAAAATCTACAAAATTCTACACTCTATTTGTAGAAAAATGGTTCATAATTGGACATGGTCCCTATGAGATATTCCTTCTGTGATTAGGATACTTCCAAAGAAATCTGCTCCGGTACCAATTTTTGGGCTGACATTTATGTTGAGAGGGGGGAGGTGGTGAATCAATATAAGAAAATTTCTTATTTATTTAAGCATCCATGAATCATAAAAGAAAAATCTCACATATGGAACATAACGATATAAATGAAAACTTCTTTATAATAATCATTTGTAGGCATCAACATATTGATACAAACATTGTAGTAACCAACCTACTATTACAAACTTTGAAGGAACCAACCTACTAGAGATACCAATCCCTTCAACTTTAAGAATTTGTAAGCACCAAACTACAAGAGACAGCAATCCTCTTTGTTGCAATTTTTTTAGGAGCCAACCTATTGGAGACATCAATCCCATTTGTTGCAATATTTGTAGGCACCAAACTACTAGAGACATGTTGGAATCATGATTATTGTTATACCAAAACCTACCGGTGTTGGTAAACGGACGCATCAACAGAGTTAACAGATCCATGAGAGGAAGTTAAGCACGTGTCTCAAAACACACAAGGAGCACTCATTTACCCAATCTCCAACAATCTCCCCCCAGTGCAAGTCAGGTGTGATTCGAACTCGAGACCTTTGGCTCTGATACCACTTGTTGGTATCATGATTACCATTACACCGAAACCCACAAGTGTTAGTAATTGGACGCATCACCAAAGTTAACATATCCACAAAAGGCAGTTAAGAACATGTTGCAAAACACACTGGGAGTGTTGGTTTATCCAATTTCCAACCAGACACCAATCCCCACTCTACAATATTTTTAGGCACCAACATACTAGAGACATCAATCCCCGATCTAATGATCAGACATATCAATATCAACCTATTTTTTCAGGTTCCTATCAACTTCTCAGCATATCTTCTCCATTCTCAATTGTTATAACCAACAAAAACATGATTTTCCCAACAATTGCATCCACTAATCATAGGGGGCCATCACCATATGTTCACCTTGTTTATTTTGTTGCTTCTTAGGCTTGAAAAAATACACTATGCACTAAAACCGTTGATTCAATATGATTGTCAACAACTAATAGTAATTTCCTTGTTATGTAACATTACCTAGTGTTGGAAAATAAAAAATGTCAAAGTTGAGGTTCATACTAGTGGAACAAGAAAAGGAGAATTTTTCTAATGCTAAAAACCCCCACAAAACCAACTTTATTTCATTCCTCTATATGGGAAATGTTTATGTTATTTTCCTATAATTTCTTCATCATATGATAACTTTATCCATTGGGATGTCAGATACTGCAGGATTCATAAGTCCATTACCTTGTAAAGTCTCGATCTAGATAACTCTTGGTGTGTGTTGTATGGAAAACCCAACACCCCCCATTTTCGACTTATTTACTTCAAATAATGGAGACCCTTTCCATAAAGTTTTGGCTAAATCACCTTCTAATATTTTTTTGGGGTTAAGTGTCCTACAATTTTTCCGTTTTTCCATTTTTGTTAGATTTCTATTTTTATTACTTCATTGAGTTTGAATTTTTGCTAGCTTTCCATCAATACTTGTTTTGTCTTAATTGGTTACACGACTTGTAAATGGTGCTCATCTGAAGTTCGATACTTTTTACCGCCTTAGTTAAAAAAAATGTACAAAATGTATATTATTTTAATTTTTGTAATTAAATTAGTAATTCATTGTAAATATTAATCCCTTGTTAATTTTTACTAATTTCTTCATTTTTCACTAACGATCCTACAAAATCGCCCACCCAAATTGTAGAACAGTTAGAAAATGTGTTTTTAGGATCTTGGTAATTTATTATAATTCCTAATTTTAAAAGAAAGTACGAGACCCAAAATCTCAAAATTGCAGTGTTCGTATTTCATTTTATAGAATTTTTAATTTCACTCCAAGTGGAACCCACTTCACCTCACCTCCTCCCTTCCGATACAAATATTCTGAAATATAATAGTACTAATTTAATCCTTTTGAAAATTAAAAATTTTAATATTATTCCTCCGAAATTTAAAGATTTCGATTTTATTCCTCCAAAATACAAAAGCTCTGATATCCTGATATTAGAATATCAGTGTATTGACGTTTTTGTTTATGCACACATTCTAAAAGTTTTGATATTAGTCGACCTCCAAACTCCATACGATTTTATGCAATGACTATTTTTTGTTAATATAAAGTTTCATTCCCTTATGACACCCAACATTTGTCTTCCACACGTCACGATGACATCCCTCACCTCCCTAATCACTCCACCTCACATACACTCACCCTCCTTCTCCTATTCAATTTGTTGAATGGCCACGATGAATTTTTTTTTTTGGATTTGGTTGGTATGGTTTTTAATATATATATATATATATATATATATAATTTAATTATAATATAAATATAATATAATTAATATTTTTTAATTAAACTTTTAAAATTCATTTCATTTTAAGTTAAAATTTATTTTTAATATATATAATAATTAATTTGTAATTAATTAAGTTTAATAATGTAATTGAAATTAAATTAATATTAATTAACTAATATTTGTAATTTTATTTAGGATTGGATTTTAATTAAAAATTTCATATTTTTTGCCTAGGCAACAAATTTTCTAGAATTCTGGTAGTTTTGATTCTTCAACTATGGAATTTCATAAGTTGAGTTTTACTTAGCCAAATGAGGCCTAGAAAGGTTGTTGGATAGATAAAATCATGGAAAATATTTTTGAAGTAGTCAAATAATTAGATTTGATTATTTAATCGGTATAAAATTAAGCGAAAGATCAAGCTTCAAATTTTTAAACAAAATTAAATTTCTAAGTTTAATTTTCTGCATTTTCATTTGCTCATAACCTTTGTTGAATACATATCCATTCATTTATGTTCTCCTTGACCAATTAGATATTTAAAGGGATCAATTAAAATCTAGGATTTCCTTTTATTAATTTATTTAATTAAGTTATGATTGAAGATATTTTGTGTTCTAGATTTAGTATTTTGGCTTTAATTTGCATTTTAATTGAATTTTGAATGGTTTTGACAAGAAAACAGTTGAAAAGATGAGGAAAAGAAGATTTAAATGAATATGATTTCTCCAAAAATAGAAGAATAGGAATTTGGAACAACGAAAATTGTTGGAGCACAATTACTCTTCAATAGCTCTACTATTTCGAATTCTTTTTGTAAATTATAAATAGTGGTTTGTAGAATAAGAAAAAATGGTGGGCTTCTCTTCTTTGCAATTTTGGAATTCTTAAAACCATTATTATAATAGGGATTTAGATTTGTAGGTGAGAGGAGAGTAAATCTCAGATTTGGGGGATAATTGAGGATTTTTATTTTGCATTTTGAACTATGTATGAAGAGTAGAGCTTGCACTATTGCAGCTATTGTTTTAACAGCAGAAGTTCAAATATTGTAAAGGATTGTTGGAGATCAAAGCCGAACAAACAATTTCAATAAATTTGTATTTAAAATACTATTTTTTATACCAATTTCATTTTATAATGGCAGAAATATGTCATTTTAATTCTTATTTATGCACTATTGCAATGTAAATAATTTGCCTCAATAATCTGTTATTATTTATCTCTTCTCTTATGAGCTGAACTCTAACTTTTGAGTAACTATTTGCTCAGAAATTAGTCTTTAATTTTGATTTAACAAATACTAATATTTTGTGAACTATTTCCCTATATTATTGTTTAATCATTCGAGTTACCGATTTAATAATCATCATCATTTTGTGAACTATTTCCTAAATATTGTTGATTAATTATTTCTTTTAATATATCTCTTAACAGAATGTGTTTTGGTATTCATAATATCAGTTAATTGAATTATTTCATTAGCATGATATTCATTAATCTAGACATATTTAAATCCTAGTCATTTAAATACTTTTCTCTTAGTTGGGTTAGATCTACATCTTCCTAATCAAGATAGGCTTAGGATGTTTTTCCTTCTGCTTGTATTTTAGGATTATTTTGTATTTAGATTTAATTTTGGATTCCCAGAAGTCCTCTTATCAAAGAGACAAACTTTATTTGTAGCTTAGTTGAACCCCATATTAGCTTAAGAGTCACTTTCTTACCTGATCAGCAAGATGATCTGATGTTTCTTCTTTATTGGTAGCTGAAAATAATACTTTAAGCTAGTGGAGATAGAGAGAAGGTAACTGGACTTAGTTTAACTAGTCGGACCCACCATTTCAATGGAAAATGAGTTGTTGTAAGTTCCCAACTGGGTGGTCTCCCTTATAATGTTGTAGGCAAAGATTTTCGAGCGTTTAACATTTTTTGCATTAGAAAGAGAGCCTGAAGACTTGTTTCCTTTTGGTGTTTTTATATTTTAAGGATTTATTTAATCATAATGACTCCTCTTAACCTTCCAATTTTCGAGCCTTTGAAATTTTTTGCATTAGAAAGAGGGCCTGAAGACTTGTTTCCTTTTGGTGTTTTTATATTTTAAAGATTTATTTAATCACAATGGCTCCTCTTAACCTTCCAATTTGGAGTTGTATCTTTGGACATGTATCTTCCAATACTCCACCAGAAATAGTAAAACACTTATCAGAGGTAAAGTTTAACGATAAGAAGAATGTTTCTACATTTGATCATGTGTTGCAATTTTTCCAAAAAGTTCAAATTCTACTTTTCATGATATTGATGAAGGTATTTTATGCAGGATTTTTACTCTTACATTCTCACGAAAAGCCAAAAATTGGTGCAAATCTCTTCCAGTTGTCCCTATTGACGGTTGAAATCAATTTATCACAATTTTCCTTTATCAATTTGACGGTTATGATTATGAAAAGGTATGTGATGAATTCGAAGATTTACGAAGATTTGAAAATGAATCTCTCTTAGATTTTACTATTAGATTTCAATTAATTTGTTTGAGATTCAAATCTAAAATAACCTTCAAAAATTGAGCTAATCTATTGGTTTGAATATATTTGTTCTCTTCCTCCCATTTCAAATCCATATGAAACAATTGCAAGCTTTGATGACGCTCCTTCAACTTCTAGTAATATTATAAAAAATTCTAATATAGAGATGTATATTAATCATGATGAAGTGGCCTCAACCATGTATAATAAATTCTTAAATCTAGTACTCACCCCTTACAGTGTTAATGATAATCATGTTGATGAACCATTATCACAAAGCTTACAAGAATTTGATAAAAAACTACAAGAAGAAATTAGTAATAAACTTGAAGGACCATCTGCCACGAAATCTGAAAATCACTATGAATTAAATTCAGAAAATCAGATTATAAATCAACAAGTATAGGCAGAAATTGAATTTTCCAATAGTATGCAATATGTTGTACAAATTTTTGAATTTAATCATATTGATCAAAAGACAAATTCAATGAAGCTAAATTGCCTTCAAGAAAGCATTAGTAGATAAATGAATGATCATAAATTTGAAATTTGCAATGAAGAAAATACACAAGAGTTCACAAATAGAGATATTTTTAAATCCATTGCTTCTGATTCTCATTTTCACCACTATCCTGATATTTTTGCTGATATCAATTTATTCCCTCTTTACTTTATGTTGTTTCAGAAAAAAGAGAGGCTAATATAAATGAATTTCCAATTAGTTTTTATCAAGATATAGAATCGTTCATTGATCATTCTTATGGTATTAATGAACATGTACTTCATATTCCTTCTTGTTTTGATACATAAGATGAGATTGAAGGGAAATCTAGAGAGTGTTGTGAAGTCATTTATGATAATTACTTTAACATTGAGGATGTTGATATGTCTTCTTCTCAAATGATTCCTCATGATCAAATTCAAATCACATGTGAAAACAAAGAACACTCTAACTCTTTAATTGTTTCAACTAATTCTCATTTTCAAACAATTAATCATACTCATGATTTCAGCATTCAAGAACCCATTCCATTCTATGATTTTTATGATGATCGAATTCTCACTCATATTCATAGTCATCACCCTCTCTTTAATTCACAAGTTGGTATTAGTAATCATTCTAATTCCTCTATTCTGGCCAATCCTTGTGAAGAAGAAATTACTTCAAGTCAATCCCAATTGTGTTGCAACAATAATTGTATTACTAGCAGATAGTGATTTGATTTTATTGTTGCTCCTTCACTTATTTTATTTAATTTCATATTTCATATTTGTTTTTTGTTTTCATTTTTCAATTTTTAGATATTTTATGTTGGCATATCGAGCGGTTCAGTATTGAACACTCAATTGATGCATTGCCTAAATGGGAAAATGAAGTTTCAAATCATAATCATGAACATCAAGAACTATTGCTCTTCCAATTTCAATTGATATTCATCTCGTATCAATTACTTCTTTCTTCTCAAAAGCAGTGCCAACAAGAGAGTGTATTTTCACAATATGACTAGCAATTTAATTCTATTAATGATCTTTCTTTGAATCTATCAGATTTCCATCCATTTTTCATTGACCCATTTAAAAGGCATTTGGAGAATTTTCTTTCACATAAGATTATTAATAATTTAACATATGTACATAAGACTAACAAATTTTTACGGGCCATTGTATCTAAAAATCCATTTCGACAATCTGACCTGTTATCTTCTCCTTTAAACATCTTCTAATCATTAATGAAAATCCATCCATATTTCTATTGAAATTTATCTAGAAGGGACATTTCAAGGGAAGGTAATTGTAAATAAGTTGTTTTCTATAAGTATGTTAGCAATAAATGTACATTATGCGTTCAAATTTAGTTTTTTTAGTTTAATTTTATTTGTATTTTTATTACTAATGTTTGATCTGTACATACATGCAGGAAATAAAATGCTTATATGGTTACAGTGGAAGTATTCAATAGGAATAGATTAATTTAGATTATTATTATTTTTTTTTATTTGCATTTATTTTATTCAAATTTTTAATAAGAAAGTAATGATTCCAAGTTTTCCTTGACATCCCCTTACATTTTCTGACATACTTCTTATATATTCGAATCATACACACTTGTGAAAGCACTTGATTGTCTTGTTTTTGCAAAAAAACTTCATCACATTGTTAAAAATGTTATTTAATCATATATAAATAAAATCCAAGGAATTGTTATGGGTTGGAAATTTTTTATTCACAAGTATTTCTAAAGGCTCGTTTTCACCAATGTTGTTCTCCAATGTAAATTTGAGGTGGATGAAATTTGAAAATTCATTACTTAGCATTTTACACTGAATAAGTAGATGATGTTGAACATATGTGAATTTTGAGAAATACATGGGAGAACTTGAATATTCATGAGGTAAACCTACAGTCAATAGTCTTTCCAGGTATGCATTTTAAAAGTTCATCTTCATCTATTGTTTGATTTTCTCATTTTTCATACTTTATTTCTTATTTCTATTTTGTTTCTTTTTGTAGGTCTTCATTGACTTGATTTTGGAGACTTAAGATAAGAAAGAAACCAACCATTTCTAAATATGAAACATATTCAGGGAAGTATTTGTTGTTTTGTTATAATTTAGGTATTATCTAGTTTTGCTTCCATTCATTAAAACCCCGATAGGTATTTAATACATTACCAGAAGATTCATATTGGATCATTATATAATTTTTCTTCGATCAAATATTTTCGATAGTTAATATAATTATTAAAGGGGCTTTTGTCAAAATGCAAAGTGTGTTATGCTCAAGACCTCTGATGTCCCGATACTTCAATATCTCGTTCCTTCGATCCTCTAATATATCTTTTCACCCATCCTCCAATATATGACATCTCGGATACTCTGATATCCTCATATCGCTGATCTCTGATATCCCCAATCCTCCGATTCTTCGATAAACCCCTCCAATCCATATCGGAACTTGCTATCAGTTGTCACTCTTTTCAACCCCCGATATCAAATCCCCAATATAAGACCTCAGATATCCCATCCCACTTATATTTTTAGTCATTACGTTTTAATAACAAAAGTCTATCGAAAGGTAAGAATATCACATGTTTCAAAGATCCAACAGTAAGATTTTTCCAATATTTTTCTTCCGATACACACATGTGTGCAAATCCACGTGAATTCATGTTTTTCACTTGACAATAATGAGTCAATAATCATATTCTGTCTCTCATCAATGTAGCTGAAATAAAATGCTTACACTCTTTATTTCTCTAATTTTATACAAATGGAGGAAAATTCACAGAAAATTCTTGCAGAGAATGATCTTATCCATGATTTTATCCATGCTTGTTCCAAATCTCACAAATGGAAAGTTGAGTTAAATCATTGCATCACACTCATTCATATTTTTTTCCGTTTAGCGATATTCCTTTCTTCCGAAGGGACTCAGAGCCTCTAATTGGTGAATTTTGGAATATCGATCCTCTACTTTTCATTTTTCTGAGATCTTTCCTCAGAATTTCAGATTTGCTGGCTTATTGGACTCTTGGGTTTGTATTATATCAGAAGCATTTAAAATGAATTATGAGATTTACCTTTCTAAGATCCACATTTCCTTTTCCTTCACTATCATGTCCATTATACTTAATAAAGGAGATGGCCCCTATTTCACTATCTTCACTAGAATTTTGTGGTCTTAGGGTTTTGTAAGTTTATTTTGGCTTCAAAAAGGTTTTTGATAACTTTACTACCCGATTTATTCTCATATTTATTAAATCTTGGACTCCTTTCCTTAGAAGCTTATTTTACAGGTAAATATAAGTGTTACTGCAATCATTCTTACAAAACTTCAAATTATCTCATTATTAGAATGAAAGTCACCAAACTACTTTATAAACTCTTATGAAACTTTTACCTCTGATGTGTGAATGTTTGATATACTAGAAATGAAATGTTCCTACATTATAAATTTAACAAGCATTCGTTATCAAGCATGATCATATCGTAAGTTCTATTTGTAAAAGTTACACAAAAATCTTTTGTTCCAAGATCTTGCTTCCCTTTAATATTCTAAAATACCGGGACTTCTTGTATCGGAGGTGAAATTTGATTAAATATCCAAAAAAGAAATGTCACCAAAAACATTATGAAGTAAAGTCTTTATTTATCAGAGTTTTCCCATTAAGATTTTTGGAAAACATGGGGTCTTACCTTTCACTTTGATTTTTTCGAAAACTCATAACTTTAGAATATCGGGTTAAGTATCTCCATAGGTCTCTGATCAATTCATTATGATATTTAACTATCTTCATGTGAAATATTGTTTATTATATTTGTATATAAATGCTACTTTCATGTTATCAGGTGGTCAAGAACTTGGATTTATTTTAATCATAATTTCATCAAATCCAAGTATTTATTCATCATGGTAAATCTGTGACTTTAGGGATATACATTTCTCATAGTATATGCACATTAGCCTCTTTTATTTTTTTTTCAGAAATCTGCTTGGCTAATGAGAAATTTCATCACCAGTGGTTCATTTACGTTTTTGCCTTTGACTCATTACTGGATGTGCATTTTATTATCCCAGTCGTCTTTTGGTGATAATCTTCATTTGTTTTTCAAATAACTCATGAGCAACCACTATGGTAATGCAACAATTGATAATGAATTTGGAACAAGTAAAGGTAATGAACCATGGTTAATTCATGTTTGAATTCTATTTTATTTAAATTTTTGATATATCGCTCTATACTTATCATGTAAAGATTCAAGTCCTCTTCATATACATAATTATACATTATTTGGATTTTGAATTGATTTCAATATTGGGGCTGATATAAATTCAGAATGGAAAAAGCAAAGAGAACAATCATTGCTGCAATTCATTAAGATGCATATCTTCATTCTCATTTATGATGGATTTGGTTTACGTGCAATTCCTTGAACATGAAACATTGTTTTCTTTTAGTTCACTGCTTGCTTTAGTTTAGATTCAATAAATGATGATTTTGGGTCGATAAGATTTTAGAAAATTCAACTTCTTCATGTTTTTAATTCTAATTAGAAGAAGAAGTTAACATTTGTTGGAGAAGATGATATCTCTCAGGTAAGATTAAATGAAATTCTCCAATGGTCAATTTCATATGCCCACTTTCATTTATTTTTATTTTCTTTACTTTTGGTTTCAGTTTTCTTTTTAGTTTTTGTTGATATAAAATTATATTTTGCAGCTCTTAATAAACTTTTTACACCTTTACCTGATCAGATTTGGAGCTTATTTTTATTTGTTCAATTTGCTTTCAATTTTTTGGGAGAAGAAGTAATGGTCCTCATCAAATCAGCTAAATTGGGGAGTTTTAGAACCTTTAATCTGTTTCTTAAGCATTCATTTTATTAGAAAACGGTTGAGGTGCTTTTATGTAGGGATTGCATTGAAATAAGAAAACTTGCAGTGAACAGAGACTTTTTTCATTTGGGCTGAATTTTATCTCATAACTACTATTCACTTGTTATATTTTGAGAGGCTCATTTCTGATAAATCTACAATTTTTATATTTTTATTTTTTTTAATCTCAACATAAGAAAGAACGCACACATGTTTATCTTATTTTACTCTTTTGATTGAGACATCTGTATAGTTAATCTTATTGGAGTTGGTTCTTTAAATTTGGATTTTTCTTTCAGCGTTCACTTTCTTCATTTTTACATCTTTAGAGTTTTTAGATTTCTTTTTCTACTTCAGTTTGGAGTTCTTTTCTTTTTTTTTTTCAGGTTATTCTTTGATTTTAGTGACTCTGCTAAAATTTGTATGGATGGTCTTTTTCTCACCCAACAAAGGTTGATATGCATAGGAAATCTTTACTCTATCTATTTCAATGAATTTCATTTATCATTAAAGGTATATCTTTATGGAACCATAACACCCTCTTGCTTCAAATCTTTTTCATGTAGGAACACACATCCTTTCTCAGTGATAGGGTTTACCTTTTCAAGGAAAGAACTGATTTGAGTTTAACTCAATGGATCTCTCCAACCCCTCCACTTTATTAAAGCCTATGATTGATAGTCACAGGAAAATAATTTGGAGTCAACATTATGAAAGTATTGTATCCATTAACATAAGTCTCTATTACCATCCCACCTCTTTCACTCAAATACATCACAAACTAAAAGATCGCAAATGCGCTTATTAAAAGGGTGATTAAAAGAGGAAGCATAGGAAATACAAGTAAACTCATCGAGGCTATGAATGCTCATTAGTAATGGGGCCAGGCTTATATGATATAAGATACAACTATGTCTGAGTACTATTCAGGTTCTTTGGCAGTGAAGCGATGTCAGAGAACATTCATAACAATGGATATATGATTTATAAAAAAACTCCTATTTGTGTCTTCTTCTGTTTCTCATACGAGGTAATATTAAAATAAAATTTCCCAAAATTTTGGATTCATAACTTTTACTCAAGTCTACTTTGAGTACTTATATTTTCAAACTCATATTGCTTAATATATTTAAGTGGAACCCATGGAAATGTTTTACTGTTAGACAATTTCGCGAACTCCATTATTTTTAACCTTTAGGTAAATTAAAGTTCATTATCTTTAATCAGAGATACCTGGTTATTCCCATTGTGTCACCAGTGTTGTAGGGAAAACCCAACACCTCCTATTTTTTACTTATTTACTTCAAATAATGGGGACCATTTACATAAATTTTTAGTTAAATCACCTTTTAATATTTTTTTTGGGTTAAGTGTCCTACAATTTTTCATTTTTTTCATTTTCTTCACATTTCAATTTTGATTACTTCATTGAGTTCAATTTTTCTAACTTTCCATCGACACTTGTTTCATCTCATTTAGTTACGCGATTTGGAAATCGTGCTTATCCGAAGTTCGATAATTTTTATCAAATAGGTTAAAAAAAATGTACAAAATGTATATTATTTTAATTTTTTTAATTAAATTAGTAATTCATTATAAATATTAATCCCTAGTTAATTTTTACTAATTTCTTCATTTTTCACTAACGGTCCTACAAATCGTCCACCCAAATTGTAGAATAGTTAAAAAAATGTATTTTCAGGATCTCGATAATTTATTCCAATTCCTAATTTCAAAATAAATTACGAGACTCAAAATCTCAAACTTGCAAAGTGGTTGTAGTTCATTTTGTAGAATTTTTAATTTCACTCCAAGTGGACCCCACTTCACCTCACCTCCTCCCTTCTAATACAATATTCCAAATTTAAAAGTCCGGATTTAATTCTTCTAAAATTTCAAACTTCCGATTTTGTTCCTCTGAAATTCAAAAGCTCTGATATCCCGATATCGAAATATCGACATATCGGCATTTTTATTTGTGCACACATTTTAAAAGTTCTAATATTAATTGACCTTTGAACTTTGATATGATTTTATGCGATGACTATTTTTTACTAATATAAAGTTTCATTTCCTTATGGCTCTCGACCTCCATCATCCATATGTCATGATGATGTCCCTCACCTCCCTTATCTCTCCACCTCACATACACTAATCCTCCTCCTATTCCATTTGTTGAATGACCACGTGAATTTGTTTTTTGGATTTGGTTTGTATGGGGTTTTAATATATATATATAATATATATATATATATAATTATATATATATATAATATATATATATATATATATATATATTATTGTAATTTATTATATTATAATTTTTAATTTTAATAATTTAATTATAATATTAATTATATTATATTACATCTTTTAAATAACTTCTAAATTCATTTTTATTTTTAAGTTAAAATTATTTTTAATATATAATAATTAATTAAGTTTAATAATGTAATTGCATTTAAATTAATATCAATTAACTAATAACTGTAATTTTATTTAGGATTAGATTTTCATTAAAAAAATTCTTATTTTTGAAGTAACAAATTTTCTAGAATTCTCGCAATTTTGATTTTTCAAATTTGGCAGCTCATAAGTTGAGTTTTACTTGCCCAAATGAGGCTCACAACAGCTCATTGGATAAATAGAATCATAGAGAATATTTATGAAGTAGTTTCATAACCATATTTGATCATTTAATGAATCTATTTTTTTTTTGTAAGCTTGGTAGGACTCTCCCATTTTTGACTTTACGTGTCTATTATTCACCCCACTACAGGGAATGGTAGCAACCCAGGTAGCACAAGATTCGAACCCAAGATCTTCAGTTCAGTGAGACTTCATTCCACGACCATCGCCACTTGAGCTACCCCACACGGACTTAATGAGTCTAAAATTAAATAGAAAAGAAAGCTCTCAAATTTTAAACAAATTAATTTTGTGAATTTAATTTTTTGCATTTTCATTTGCTCATAACCTTTGTTGAATACAGATCCATTGGTTTATGTTCTCCTTGACCAATTAGATCTATACAAGGATCAATGAAAAGCTCAGATTTATTTTTATTTATTTATTTAATTAAGTTTTGATTTGAGATATTTTGTGTTCCAGATTTAGTATTTTGATTTTAATTTGCATTTTAATTGAATTTTGATTGGTTTTGACAGGAAAACAGTTGAAGAGATGAGGAAAAGAAGATTTCAATCAATGATATTTAGCAATAGAAGAATAGGAATTTGGATGAATGAAAATTGTTGGAGCAGAATTACTTTTCAACAACTCTCCTATTTGGAGTCTTTTTTGTAAATTATAAATAGTGGTTTGTAGAATGAGCAAAAATAGTGGGCTTCTCTTCTCTGCAATTCTGAAATTTTTAAAAGCAATATTGTAATGGGAATTTAGAGTTGTAGGTGAGAGGAGAGTAAATCTCAGATATGGGGGATAATCGAGGATTTTTCTTTTGCATTATGAACTATGTATGGAGATGAGAACTTGCACTATTCCAGCTCTTGTTTTAACAACAGAAGTTGAAATAATGTAAAGGATTGTTGGAGACCAAAGATAGAGAAATAGTTTCAATAAATTGGTATTTAAAATACTATTACTTTTATGGTAATTTCATTTTATAATGGCAGAAATATGTCATTTTTATTCATATTTATGCACTATTGTTAATGTGAATAATTTTCCTGGATAATCTGTTATTATTTATCTTTGCTCTTCTGAGCTGAACTGTGACTTCTAAGTAACTATTTACTTATAATTTAGTCTCTTAATTTTGATTTTACAAACAATAATATTTTTTTGAATTATTTTCTTATATTATTGTTTAATCATTCGAGTTACTGATTTAATAATCATCATCATTTTGTGAACTACTTCCTAAATGTTGTTGATTAATTATTTATTTTAAATGATCTCTGAAAAGAATGTGTTTTGGTATTCATAATATCATTTAATTGAATTACTTCGTTAGCTTGATATTCATTATAAGCCAAACATATTTAAATCCCAATCATTTAAATACTTTACTCTTAGTTGGGTTAGATATTTTCTCAGGATATCTTTTCTTTTGCTTGTATTTTAATATTGTTTTACATTTAGATTTAATTCTACATTCCCAAAATTCCTCTTATCAAAGAGGAGAACTTTAGTTGTGGCTTGGATGAGCCCCAGATCAGCTTAAGTATCACTTTCTTGCCTAATCAACAAGAGGGTTGATCTGATGTTTCTTCTCTATTGGTAGCTGAAAGTCATACTTTAGGCTAGTGGAGCTAGAGAGAAGGTAATTGGACCTAGTTTAACCAGTCGGACCCACCATTTCAACAAGGAAAAAATGAGCTGCTCTAGGTTCCCAACTGGGCGGTCTCCCTTATAATATTGTAGGCAAAGATTTTCGAGCCTTCAACAGTGTGATGGACAACACTTGTTAGCAATCTCTCTATCTATTTGTCATAAATGGGGACGTTTGGGATGAGGAACACCAAATTTTGGCTTTGCAATGGAATATAGGAAAATACCTTAAATTTCTAACACTAAAATTCCCCACAAAACCAAGACTTTTGGGGCTTGGATGATGAAAAATATATATTTCAAGTGTTAGTGATTTTTCTGTCAGTTGATGGGCCCAGAGCACTAGAATATCAAGATATCAAACAATTAAATAAGAAGGACTTTTTTAAATCCCCAGTATCTCTTTCTCCTAGTATGGCTCTCTCTCGGTAGAAATATTTCAAATGGAAGACTTTGTTTATGTCACTATTTTCTGTCAGATAACAATAACAAGATACAAAATCACTAAAACATCAAAAATAAGAATTTTTGGAAAACTTTCACATGGCAAGGTTTGGCAGATAGACTTTAGTTAACATGATATTTCCGGTCATTTGAAGGAATGAAATAGAATCAAGAAATTTGATGATTTTGCAATGTGTTCCTTTTTTATAATAAGAGATTATTCATGTTGAAATTTTGTTTATTATCTATTGTAATCAAATATATGGATTGATTATATTTTGCCCTACCAAAGTCACCTTCTTTGCTCCTCTACTCCTCACATCTTGTCTTCCCACATATATCCCACCTACCTCATATTACCTCATATTTCTTGCATCAGATCATGTCACTTGTTCCACTTAATGAAACCAAAATGCATTCACCAATCCTTTCATTTATAAGGATTCAACGCTCAAGGTGGGAAAACTTGTAAACCTTGATTGGGCCTTTCTTGACTTGTAATTTGGCTAGGCCAAAATAAAATATAGTGTCCTCCTAACTTGGTTCAACTACCATATCGGTCTCCCCCTAACTTGGGTCTATTATTCCTCTAACTTGGGCCCACATATCAATATGCCCTTGAATTAGGTCCATTCTTCTTCTGACAATTTCACATCCAAATCAATCTCTCCCTAACCTTAACATATATTTATTTTGGTCTCCCACTAACTTTGGCATCAATGACAACACATTATTCAATTATGTTAAAGATGAAAGGGAAGCTACATTATCAAACAACCTTGTTAAAAAGGATAAAATCCAATATTTAGTGGAGGTTCTAGCAAGCTTAGAACAAAAGCAAGTAATTAGATGAAAGAAACAATTATCAAAAGATAAAGAAGAGCTACAGAAGGTTGAAGCATAGATTCAAAGCAAGGTTTAATAAAGAGCATATGATTATGCATAATTAATGTAAGGAATGCCTTAATTGAAAATTATTTAGCCAAATCACAGAGAAATATAAGATAATTGCTAAGACTGGTGAACTTGTTAGTCAAATGGAAGAAAAGAAAAATAAGGTAAATAACGAATTATCTATAAAAAGACATTTAATTGGTCCAACACATTATATTTGGGATGAAATTATCGTGATCATGAAAAATTTTAGAGGAAATTTTAATGTTCATAAAGACACTGAGGACATAGTAAGAAAAGTTAATTTTAAAGTTAGAAAAGCATGGGAGAAATTACGAGACAAGGTCCATATTTCCATTGATGTCAATTTTTTATTATAAATAGTAGATCCAAAGTTTATCCTGATATACTACAGACCAAAGATAAGGCTTCTTTTATTATGTAAGTAGCGACACAGTGCATACAAATCAAAGTTTAATTACATCAGCAAAAGATAAGTGCAAAACATTTTTACAAATCTGGTCATGATGTCATATATCAATTTTTAGACACTTTTCATCTTGGCTAACCAACCCCATGGAATAAGGAAATATTATTTTATAGAATTGAATTATGAAGAATAGTTACAAAAGGAAATATGAAATGAAAATCAGTTTGATGATGTTAATGGTCCATTGAGAGGGATCATTATTTATGAGAAATAATATAAAGAATTTATTTTATTTCCCATTCTTCATCATATTCAAAAGACCCTACCTTCTCCTTCATAAAATTATTATACAAATTTAGATGTTGCAAATAGGCAGATGATGGAATTCAAGGTTCTAGAAGGGAATGAATGGTAGCATATTTATAAATTACAAAATAAAACTCCATTATTTCTTTCAACATCATCATTAGCCCATGTTCCCATGGTATCAAATCAACAAACTTCATTAGCACATATGATAGCCACATAAGAATGGATATCTCATGTTTCCACATCAGTAGGCCAAATAAAGTCGAAGAAAAGAAAAAATGTAAAGGGATAATCATGTCTTAGAGAGAATAACTAGTGGATTTTTCACGTCTAAAATATGTCTCTTACGAAAAATAATAAAATTATAATTGAAACAATAAAATAAGACTTATGATTTTTTAAAGAAAAATAAAGAAAATTACTCTTTTATTGTATTTTTGAATTATCTCCTTATATGCTTACTCAAATTTTAATTGTACGCACTCATTGGATGCAAAATTAAATTACACATCTAACGAGTACCCACTCTTCATACTTCTAAGTAGACCCACATTGTAAAAAATTGAAAATACATGAAAAAATCATGTTCAACATGTTTTTTCGTGTATTTTCAATTTTTCACTATGTGGGTCTGCTCAAAAGTATGCAAAGTGGGTACTTGTTGGATGTGGAACACATGCCTTTTCATACATTTTCATTTTTTTATGATGTGGGTCTACTCAGAAGCATGCATAGTGGGCATTTGTTGGATGTGGAATTTAATTCCACATCCAATAAGTGTCTACATTTGAAATTTGAGTAAACCTATAAGGTTATAAGCTGAAAATACAACTAAAAAGGTAGTTTTCTTATTTTACCTTCAAAATATTTACCCTTGGGGATTACGTCACCATCTTGAATTCTATTGGTTCTTTTAAAGTTAATTTTGTAAGTACATTGTTTGTTTTGAGGCCTATTTTTTACCTCAAAATTTCCCTAATGTCATCCCATGTTTGACGAACTTTGTAATATTTTAGATTTTATTTTATTTTATTTATAAAATTCAATCTTTGAAGTCAAAAATATTTTTTGGATTAGATCTCAAAAAATTACATTTTTGTATCTATTCAAAGTCTTGAATATGTCAACGATTTATGTTCAAAGAGCACTTGATGTTTTTGGATATATTCAAAGCTTTGAATTTAGAAACAATTTGTGTTCAAAGAGCACTATTATTGTTTTATTATTATATTGTGACTTATTTTCACTAGCCACAATTGCAATACTTGCTACTAAATATTTCAAGATAGGGAATAACTCACCCATGACCAATGAAGTTGTTGCAACTCAAGAGTGCCTTGAATTTGTGTCATTGTAACTCTAGGACATTGTGACAAATCGATAGTCAATGCTCCAATTGTGCGACCAACATGTATTTCTCATGATGGAAGCTGACAAAGGAAAGTGGATGACCAATCAAGAAGGACAACTCAACATCTAATGATGCCCAACTATTTTGAGTTAGCCTTTACCCAAATTGAACCAAATATTACATGTATTGTTGTAACAAGACAAGCTACCTAATTCGCTAAAGTTGGTCATCCAATCTATCACTTTGTTTATGCATTACCATTTATGTATATATACTTGGCTTCTTTTGAAGCCGAGGGGAGAGGAGAAAATAAGGAATTATTGTTGAATGTTGTACATGTTAATTTTTCTCAGGGCAACATTGTTCTTTGATTTATATAATTGCATTAATTGTTTTTTCATCATTTACATTGCATTCACCCAATAGCATTATAACATCAACAACAATTATGTAGAAATAACAATAACATCAACTATGCGGTTGAATAAAAAGGAACATCAGAAGAAAAGCATGCACAAATAGAGACAACATGATTTGGTCAGAGACTAAGGAAAAACCACACAATGGGGAAAACCCTTTCGAATTATTCTTCTTATTAGATTTTCATAAAATGTTTAGCAAAGAAAGAGTACAATGATCCAATTATTCAATCACAAAACGAAACCAACCAAACAATATATATGAGAGATTATCCCAATAGAAAAAATATGCTTCATATCAAAGTTTTCCAATTTGTGATCAACAATAAAAATGTTCGGACAATTGTTATCAAAACCCTAGGTCACAACCACAAAGAGCTAGTCACCATGCATGTGACTGCAACTCTCTAGTCGTAGGGAGAAGTTTTTCTTATGTGTGGCTACAACTGATATTTCCCTATTCCAACCTTGCGGCCCTAGACCAAAAGCCCTAATTCACACATGCGAGCTTGGACCCTACAATTTTGACCTTGTATGAATGAATTCCCTGAACCAACCTTAGACCTATGCAAGCTAAATCAAAAAAGAGAGAATAAGAATATGATTGATGATGGTAACCAAATGAGGTTCACTTGACTTTTATTTATAGGCTTCCAAGGGCGTCCAATTTTTCTTTAGGGTTGACATGTCCTTTTATGCACATGTGGGTTTCCATATTTAAAATATATTTTTCCTTAACCAAATTAAATTCTTCCAAGGGCTAGGAGGGGTATTTCTTGATGAGGAAGGCTGTCAAAAGTAGGGAATTTGTCCCTAAGCTACCAAATTAACACTCCCTTTGAGCTAGGGAGAAATTACTCACTGCAACATATGTTCCATCTCAAGTATCAATGCTCGACACTGCTCATCTCTTCTCAACCTAACTCATATTTGTTAATCTATTTAACACTCTAAGATATAAAAGGAAGAAGAGTTTGACATCATAGGGGAGCTCAAGCTACCACCATTTGTCCATCGGGGAACCTATGTTACCACCCAGAATTTTTAATGGGGAATTGATGTTACAACTTGGAAAACATCTGCTAGTGGAGATACAATGCTACTACCTAGGAATCATCTACTAGTGGGGATCCCAATGCTACTACTCTTTATCTAATGACAATAGGTGAGATACAACTTACCAGCAAGGATCACAACCATAATATTGTCCAATGACAACATGTGAGATACAAATTGCTATGAGAGATAAGGATCACATCCATCCTATTGTCCAATGAAAATGGGAAAGATAAATATACCAACAAGGATCATATCCATCCTATTTCTTATTCAACAAGTGATATATAACTTACCATATAGTGTAGATATCACAACCATCCCAATGTTTGTTGATCTTCCCATGTTGAACTTCAAGAGTCAATTGGTAGAACAACTGAATCCTCTATACCTGAGTCAGATACCACTTGTTATGCAAGGATCACACCATCTCAACCCATCTCAACCCATTCGCTAGATGGGGATGCAATCCAAACAAGCCCTACTTGTGGGTAGGATGCATACTGGGCTATACTTTGATAATCATGATAAGGGAAGATACCCAACTTGTCATAAATTACAAGGATCACACACACCTTATGGTGACAACAAGTGATAGACCACTTACCACAGGGGTAAGGATCACAACTAACTTATTGTCTAGAGATACCTCAAACCTTGGAGCCCTCAATGCTTCATTCTCTCCTTGGGAGCTCAAACAAGGGAGAAGAGTTATGCACTATTTTCTTGATCATTTGTGACCCTTACCCGGGAGGGTCACATCCATCAATCCATCCTGCTCTCTAAAGATCAAAGACATATCAAAGTGCTCGTATTTGGTACCGGCTAAAAAAACTCACTAAAGAGTTCAATCTCATGCATTACCAATGTTAGTGTCAGTCTTTGCAGCCTTCCACCAACGATCAAACATGCTCTTACAAAGTGGTCTTAGGGTGTCAAAGTCAAATTTTGTAATTTCAGTGAGTCTTCAAGTAAAAATTGGTCACTAGGTATTAGGTCTAGGATTGTTTTTACTCCTTCTAAAGTTTTCCAAATATTGGTCCATGTCACCATTCGGCTGAGTGTACCATCATTCAAAGATTTTTCATCATTATTTCATGTTCTACTGGGTCATTTTACACCTTGTTTGGGCTTCAGTTGTACTTAAGTAAGGCTCATTTCCCTCTCCTAGGGTTTTGAAGGTAATTTTCCTTGGATGGTCAAATCATCAACAAAACTTGTATCCTGATGCTCATACACCTTCCCATCACAGATATCCCTCAAATTCATCATTTTGCCACAAACCCTAGCCTATTGCTACAATTTGACACTTTTCTAGGTTAGGCCTGTGTTTTGCCCTTTTAGATCCCTTCCCCTCACTCAATCCTTGAAATTCCACTTTCCCCTACTTCCTAACATCCCTCCCTACTTCCAAAAATTTTCTCAATAAATTAGAAGCCCCTCATCCCCTTCATTTCCCTTCATTTCTACAAATCCCCTATTCCACACATCGGGATAGGTTTTATTCAAATGATGTTTATGAGAAAGAAAAAATGAATTTGACAAAAGTGAGAGAGGTTTCTATCCATCGTTGACCCAAGGAGAAAAAAAACCTTCATTTTTTACACAAGTCTCATGGTTTGCGAGAAATGTTCAAAACATCATTTGCCTCAGGAGAGTTAATTCACTTCTAGAGCAACCTTGGGAAAATCAAGATTTCTCCTAGCTCGGATGATCCAATGACTTTCATAATGAGTCAACTGATAACTAGAGACAAATATATTTCCAATGAGCTATCATGAGCTCAATTTGGAGTAGAGGAAGACCTTCTAAAGTTGACTGTAAAATCACTCTACATTTTGGCATCCTCATTCTGCACATTTTGACCAGTCTTGGGAGATTTAGCTTTTGATAGGGCAATTGAACTCTAAATTGAAATATTCAAGATGTTCTGGAAAGTAGACTCAACACGCTTTCCAACAAGCTATCCCACGCCCAATTTGAAGATTGGAAAGGTAGTCAAAAGTGATCTTGAAGTGGCGCTACGCGTTCAGGGAGTGGCGCTACGCGTAGGGAAGGAGGCGCTGCGCGTAGGGTAGCAAGCCACCAAAACACTCCAACCATCAAAATTTTTCCTAATTGCTTGCAAATTCTCCTTTTACAAGTAAGTTCCCTTACTTCATTCAATGTTTAGCTTGCACATTTAAAGTTTTAGACAATTTCTTCACTCCTAATATCAAACCCTAGTTTTTCACTATAAACCCTAATCATTTTGTTTATCCCATTGCCAAGCATTATAACTAAAACCTTTTACCCCTCACTCTCTTCACCCTCATCTACATTTCACCATATATCACTCATTCCCTAAACCCTCCCCTCACTCTCATGGTTTGTCCATAACTACATAAATTCACTCAAACTCATCCCTACAAACCCTAGAGCATACCACTCATCCCCATTTACATTGTTTAAAATTTGTGCAATTAAGAAGTTAGTTAAACATGGATAGAGGTGACTATGACTATGATGAGGAGAATACAGTAAGTGATAGTTCAGTTGAGAGGATCAGGCAACATAGAAAGCCTCATAAGGGAGGTAAAATCACCAGGAGAAGAAATCAAGGAGACAAAAATTGTTGAGGTGCCAGTATACTTGACATATCAAAGAGGTACAAGGAAATTGTTTACAGGTACTAGGCAAGTGTTTGCTCCACAGGATGTGGAAGGGACCTTGCCTTTTTCATTAGCCCATAAGCAAATGCTATCTCCACAGGATGTGGAAGGGGATTTGCCTTCTTCATCAACACAGCAGGTACAGGTACAGGTACAACAACTGAACAAAGGGAAAGAAAAGGTGTAGGAAGAAGACTTGGATGATGAGAAAGAAAGAGAGTTTGAGTTGGAAGAACATGATGAGCCTGAGTAGCTTGACACTAATATTATTGATTCAGAAGCTTAGGAGAGGGAAAATATCAAAGACATCATAATTCAGGAGAAGGAACCTCACATACAAGCCTTGATGGACAACCTAGAGAGAGCCAAGTTTGTCATCACATATTTGGAGTAGAAGAACAAAAAATTGAGTGACAAACAAGTTCTCATGGAGCTAGAAGTACTAAAAGCAAAGAGGCAAAGTGACAAAGAGGCTCATGTCACTTTGACTCCTATCGAGCAAGAAATTGAAAAGGATACGGAGACTTGGCTCGAAAGAGTCAATCTGCATCTTTAGGAGCTGATTAAGAAGGCCAACAGGGATAACAAAATGCTTAGACACATGGCATATCACTCCATGTCCCGTAATAAAATTTGCAATATGAGAATAAAAAAGATGAAGGCTAGGTTAAGGAGGGCTTTAGAAGGCAAAAAGGAGGAGGATATACTTAAGATGTTGGTTGAAGCTTCCTTGGCTAATCAAACCTCTTGATGGTGGTGCTTCATACCAATTTTGGGCATTTTTTTGAGAAAATTTTGTCATTTTTGAAATTGAATACACAGAAAAATTGCCCAGAAGCGCAGCGCCACCGGTGCCGCGCTTTTTCTAGGGGCACCCAATGGACAAATGGCTTGCATTTTTGGATTCAAGGCATCAAGGACATGCACCCTAGCAATTTTCATAAATTTTCAAGCAAAATTAGTCCACCAAAAGGTCCAAAAACACTCCAAAATTGACCTTTCTGCCACTTTTTGGACACACAAAAGCAGCCTTGGGAGAATCAAGTTTTGAGGGGTCAAATGAGCTCCAAATGCAGATAGTCTAGGTGTTCCAGAAACTAGACTTGAATACCTTTCCAATGAGCTATCATAGGTTCAATTTAAATGGTGGGAAGGCCTCCAAAAGTGGCCTTAAAGTGGCACTACGCATAGGACCAATGGTGCTGCGCGTAGATCAAATTTTGCTCAGGATGCCTATTTTGCCAATTTTTTACTATGATCATAATTTATCTTTCATGGTGGATGATTTACCAATGTAATTGATGCCATGGCTTGTAAATATGATGGTTAAACAATTGTAGAGGGTAGATTCATTAGATTAAAGGTTGTTTTGAGGGCAATGAATCAGTTTCCCCTCTTTTAAAGGCAAGTTGTTTGGTGGCCTAGATTCCAGTTCCTTGTTTAGAGTTTGTTTAAACAGCTCCTCTTTTCATGAATGCGACCCCTGAGGCTAGGATGATTTGTTTTGATGCCTATATCATGCGTTTTCTTAGTCATTTGTAGAGGTTGGACTCACTTGGATGCTCAGTGCTTGATTATACATCATTGTAAGCGGTTTGGCAAGGAAATTAATAAGATTTGCGACTATTTTTATGGGATCCCTATGGTATGGATTTCTAGCACAGCTTCTTCTTTTGTAATCATTTTTTTACATGTTTTATGTATGCCATCATCCATTTCATTACTTCTTATTTAATGTTATCAAGTTTGATAGGTAGAATCCATTGTAACAGTGCTCTACCTTGGGAAATCATTCAATATTTCATGTTTTCTACTGTTTGAGAAGGATCCATGATTGTCACATGCCCTCCTCAGCTCCTCATCAGTCTTAAACACCTCACACCATTAAGCATGAAGTGCTAAAGCCTATGCCTACCTTACCCCATAGAACACCATGCATTTCTGACCTAATGTCCCAGACCTAAACTGCCCAACTCCATTTGACCTAGCAAAACACAAACAAATTCAATCAAAACCTTTTGAGCTACTATACCTATCCTAAAATCCTTTAGCTGATCCAGAAATCTCGATTGAGATCTTTACGGAGAGAGCCCTCTCCCGGCCTTGTAGGGCTAGCTACAAGGCTAAGCTTGGTTTGTGGTTACCCTGGCATTGCCTCCCTTCAGCTTAAGGTCAATCTAGGTGGTAACGTAATGGAGACCATACTGGGGAACATAGCTTTATGTTCCTCAGCAAAATGTATCAAGTTTATATCTGATTATTGATGGTGGACAATAATCAGACATAGGAAGGCTGAAATCATTCACCTGGCGACTCTAAATTAGTTTCGAGATCAGATCCAAAGACTCCACTGGAGGATGAACCTGACCAGCAAAACATGAAAGGAAAATATGGAAAGCTCAGGTATTCAAGTTGGAATTTCATCCAAGACATTAAAAAACAACTCATGCGCACAAAGACAAACTTCAAAATTACCATAACAATATCGCAAGCATGATATAGCAATCAACATGCCCAAAAGATGATAGTTAGTCCAACAAGCGAAAAAGAAGCAAGACACGTAGAGGGAAAACATGGAATGACTTTTATTGCTTGCAAACACGCAAGTCATTGAATATAGAATGATATAACAATGATAAGAAGCACTTCAAACTACACTAAGAGATGTACTTCAAAAGGATATACTTTACTTACCATACTTACCCTTGAGATGATTATGCATCTGATGGAGTTTGCATGCGGTCCCAATATTTTGTCATCACTTTGTTTCTTGGTCCTTCTCCTCAACTCCTTGAGATTGATCTAACATGTCATCTTTTCCAATAGTCACTGAGAGATAGATCTGCATGGTTTCAATAGGCAGTGGCTGATGTCAGGATAAGGCCTTAGGAGGCCCATCTGCGCAATTTCTGAAAGTAAGACAGATTGGACAACGTGGGAAACGCAGTTTTGATATGAAGACACTGCTGTAGGATGGGATCTTGGGAGGACACCTCTGTTCACTTTCTAAATGAAAAAAAAAAATTGGGCAGCTGTGGGACAATACTACATAGTTTCTTCATGAAAGGAACTTATGCAGGATGGAATCCCAGGAGGAAACCCCTGCACAGTTTCAAGTTGCAAGATAGGTTGGGCAGCTGATGGAAAACACTGTGCAGTTTCTAAAGACAATGAGTTCCGGTTGGGGGAAGGACATTGGAGGAAATCACTGCACAGTTTTGGATGCCATGGGAGGCTATGGTCCCTGCAAATTGCACAGTTCCAGGAGGAAAGGGAAAAATATTAAGGGTTATAGAAGTAAAGTGTGCAGTTTCAGAAAGCTGGATGAGGCTAGGTTGCTCAGGAAATGGACTAAGTGTGAGATCAGTGAAACTGATGTAAACAGTGGTAAGACTTGACTATGATCACACACGAACACTTAGTGATACAACATAGACCATCCATAACATATAAAAGATACTCTTCTTGTTGCAACAACCTTCATGACGAGAGTGCGTGAAGTGAGTGTGAGACATGTCTATGTAATGAGAACATCCCACACACACAAGATTTCCCCTTGAAGCAAAACAACATTCCCTTTGCATGACAAACAATAATCCTGATGCCCAAAGATGACACATACTGCATAAAGATGAGAACACGAAACACTCTTAAGATCAAGGAGGGGGGCTTGAGATCATCAGCTTACCAATAAGTGACCAAGGAACAATCGATCACAGGACCCACGATAGGCTCCAAAATTTGCATGCGAGCCAAAATTTTTGAGGGTGCTTGTATCTGCTACAACACGTCGGTAGCGCTCGTGCAGTCTGAAATGTTCCCCAACCATTGATCTGGCTAGGGAACATCCCAATGGTTAGCAATAGCATGATTATTACAAGTGAAGACAAAAAATTCAATCGCACTTTATAAAAGGATTTAATTAGTCGCTAATTGATGTTTAAACAAATTAACAACTAATTAATGATATTTTGTGGCATTTGGATTATCGTGCCTATTGCATGGGATTTATTACTTTTTCTTTTTATTTTTATTTTTCTATTTTTTATATCGCCTTTTTTTTCTATTTTTCTCTTATCTATCTCTCTCTCTCTCTACTCTCTCTCTCTCTATATATATATATATATATATATATATATAGATTATATATTTTTCTTCTTCCTTTCTTTTTTCTTTTTTTAAACAAAAATAAAATGTAAAAATACAAATAAGTCACAACATCAACTCCAGCTAGGGATTGCTTCCCCATGTGGGATACAGAGTACATGCAAATCCATGTGCCTCCTCTTCAAGCTATGGAGTCTAAGCTATGAAAATCACACTTGACAACAAAAATTAAATAAAACGGGTAATGTACAATGAACTATGATAGTAGCAATTTCAATATTGAATGTAGTGTTTAAGATATTGTCCATTGACAAGCAATGAAGAATATCTTCCTTCGATATTCTATAAGGTAAAAGCATTATTTACCTTGACTTTTGCAATGTTGAATGGTCCTAACCAAAGATTATCAAATTTACCGTGTTTTCCTCTTTCCTCTCTTCTAGCATCCCATCTTAAAAGTAAATATCTTTGTTTGAAGTCTGTTTCCCTAGCCTTTCTGTCAAATGAACTCTTCATCTTGTTCTGATATTGAAGAAGCTTGTACTGAACTTCATCTATGTCTTGATTTAACTCAAAGATTTGAATGATTCTTCTTTAGAAATCATCATGTTCCTTGTATGATTCCTGTAAAAGTTTCATAACAGGAAAAGCTAGTTGTGTGGGAAAGATTGCTTCAATTCCATAAACAAGTTGGAAAGGGGATTTACTAGTAGATCTCTTAGGTGATACTCTATTAGCCCAAACTTCATACTTGAGATAACTATCCCAATTCCTTTTATGATCTATTAGTACCTTCTTGATAACTTTGACCAAACTCTTGTTTGATGATTCTGCCAATCCATTTCCTTGGGGGTAATATGGGGTAGAATGATGCAATAAAATATGATACTTTTGGCAAAAATTATCATTTTGATACTACTAAATGCTTATGCATTATCAGTGACTATTTTTTGTGGATAACCAAATCTAGATAATATGTTTTCTTCAATGAATTTGATGACAACAATGTTTGTTTCATTCTTGACAAGGATGGCTTCTACCCAATTTGAGAAGTAATCTGTAGTAGTTAGGATCAATCTGTGTTTATTACTGGATGTTGTAATTATTTCTCCTATGAAATATAATCCCCACTATAGAAAGGGTGATTCAATTATAACTAGAACACGTGGAATTTATGCTAGCCTTTGCATCCCAGCAAATATCTAAAATGGAATACAACTTCTAAACTTTTCTCTTGTGAAAACAATTTCAACTAATAAAATTCTGCTCTCAAAATTTTATATGTTGTTGCTCCCCAAACATAGTGTCTTTCACATACACTGATTCGAATAGAAAATGGAGTCAACCCATGGTATTCATCCACCCATGGAATTTATCCATGGTATTGTAAGTGACATCCACCAATTGTATTTATCCACCCATGGTATTGTAAGTGACATCCACTCATGGTATTCATTCACCCATGGTGTTTTCACATGCTATTGTGACATCCACCCATGGTATTCATTCACCCATGAAATTGACATGTGGTATTATAACTGAAAAATACTATAAGTAACAAGTCACATTTTGTAAAAGGACAGTTTGTCCGCAATAATGTAGATTTAACAGTTATTCTCTATTTTAATAAAAAAAATATTTATGGTTTTGTTTATTGGGCACTCTCCTCTTTTTCTTCTCGCATTTCAAATTTTTAGATCTTGGGGGCCTCTCCCCAAAATCCATTTCAAATTTTTAGATCTTGGGGGACTCCCCCCAAGATTCGAACCAGTGGCATTATTGCATGTTATGATTCCATGGGAATGATGGTTTGATGCATATTTCAATTCAAAATTTTACAGTGATATTCAAAAAAATTAAAGCATGTGCTACGCCCTCCATAGAGCATTTTCTTGGGCCAAGCAGGAAGATTTTTTCTTTTTTCATTTTTTTGCAGGAATGTTTTTGGGTGGCGAGTTTGCAGATCATATGTGAAATTTTTGGTGCAAAATTTACAAAAACAAAATAACATATTTGGATTCCTTGTGAAAACATAACCAAATTCAAAAAAACAATCGGCCAAATCGAAGTTCGGATGAGGGAGATATCATTGATTTAAAATCTATTATGTTGCAAAAATGTTTCTAACGGTAATTCGTGGACGGTGAATCTCCTATTTTTTTTGTTTTGGAACTTTGGAGTATAATTTCAAAAAAAAAAAGTTGTTTGTCTGAGCTCCTCTTGAAAAAATTCTCAATTTCAAAAAAAAAATGGGTCGAATCAGAGTTCGGATGTGGGAGATATCACTGATTTCAAATCAGCTATTTTTTCAGAACTTTTGTGACAGCGGAAAAGTTGTAGTGCGAATATGAGATTCTAGAGTGTCCAGATAAGGATTTCCAACACATGGGAAGATGCAAAATGGTCCTTTTGTTTCCAAAAATAGGTTATAATAAATATTATGAGTTATATTGACCAAGTTATGTCTATTTTAATTCTGGAGCAGCATTCGAAGCGGTTTCCCTTTGGAGATGTTCCCTCCCACCTCACTTTAGTAGGCACGTGCTTCACATTCATCAATTTCAGCATAGCAGTATTCGGCTTGGGTTCTTTGGAGATGTTCCCTCCCACCCTAGTTTATGTAGGCACCTGCTACTTCATCAACAACCAACATCATGATTATGGGTCAACCGCACAAAATCTTTGTTATTGAAGTCCATTTACTAGGCCACACACTGGTAGTATCACAGTTGTTCACAAGCATTATAGGGCATGTCTATCCTCAAACCTTTGTTTGTCATGGTTATGGTTCATCCAAAAACCCACACATCATCGAAGTCCATTTGTTAGGCCGCACACTGTCAGTATCATAGTTGGTCACAAGCATTACAGGGTATCTCTATCCTCGGATTTTCGTTCATCATGGTTACGGGTTAACCACATAAAACCCTTCTCTTCAGTGGCTCTTCATTTTCAACAAAGGCTTTGCAGGAGGGAGCTTCACGCATTGGGGACCATTACTTCTTAAGGGGGGAGGAATGATTCAAATAGAAAATGGCATCAACCCATGGTATTCATCCATCCATGTTATTCATCCACTCATGGAATTTACCCATGGTATTGTAAGTTACATCCACCCATTGTATTTATCCACCCATGGTGTTGTAAGTGACATCCACCCATGGTATTCATTCACCCATGGTATTGTGACATCCACCCATGGTATTCATTCACCCATGGAATTGACCCATGGCATTGTAATTGAAAAATACTATAAGTAACAAGTCACATTTTGTAAAAGGACAGTTTTTCCGCCACAATGTAGATTTTACAGTTATTCTCCATTTTAATTAAAAAAATCTTTGTGGTTTTGTTTGTTGGGCATTCTCCTCTTTTTCTTCTCACATTTCAAATTTTCAGATCTTGGGGGCCTCTCCCCCAAAATCCATTTCAATTTTTTAGATCTTAGGGGCCTCCCCCCAAGATCTGGATCATACACCTTCATGAAATTTTTCTATGACATCTTCTGTCTCATTTAGTTAGACATAAAAAAGGGATATTCAATGGATATTTCCAATACAAATTGGTACTAATGATGTAATATTTCTTAGCCTTTAGTCTGAGATTTCTGCATTGGTTCTTTTTTAATCCAAGGGGATACTCAAAGTCACAAAGAAAATGTATAATATCAGCATACCATTCAGATAGTAGGAACTTTCATCAATATAAAGTGGGATAGGAATTGAATCTTCAGTAGAAGAAAATTCTTGTATATTCTTCTCTATTGAACTTTGAGAATGTTCAGGTGTATTCTTCTTTGTTTAATTTTGAGAAGGTTCTTGTGTATTCTTCTTTGTTGAAACTTGCATGATAGTGTTGATGCCCAGAACTTAACGATTTGATTCAACCAACAGCTTGGCTAAACCTTGACTCTTCACCAATTTGGTAGGTTTGATATCTAAGTCAAATTCTAGTATTTTTTCAATCCATCTTCCTCTCTTGCCATCTTTATCAAGTTGTGTTAAGACAGTCTTTACAATATTATTTGGGACATAGGCAATAATGGGAGAATGAAGGACATAGGTTCTGAAGGCTTTTAAGGCTTGCACAAGAGCATAGGCTTGCTTCATAATGATATCATATTTCAACTCGTCATCTCTCATTACTTTCTGAAAAAGGAGATAGGTTGATCATCTTCATTATCATTATTTTGTAATAACGCAGCAGCTAAAGTGGTATCAGAAGCGAAAGAGAAAATGCTAAAAGGTTTTGAATATTCAGGACTGGCTAATATTGGGGCTTTGGAAATAGCTTTCTTGATCTACATTTTCCATTTTACTTCATGATCCTTTTTCAGCATATCAGTAATATCCTTAACTATCTCAACATAATTTGGTATGAATCTTCTCAAAAAATTAATCTTTCCTAGAAAGTTTGTATTTCCTTTTTATTTCTAGGTAAGCTAATTACCTCAATGGTCAAGACTCATTTTGGGTCAATCACTACTCCTTCCTTTGAAATGATGTGTCAAGTAGCTTTCCTTCCTTTATAGCAAACATAGATTTATTTGGATTGAGGGAAATTCCATATTTCCTACATCTGTCAACAACCTTTCTCAAATGTTTTAAATGTTTATCATCGAAACTTGAAAATATAGCCAAATCATACAAATAAATAACAACAAATTTCTTAATGTTACCAACAAATGTTAGATTCATTTCTCTTTGAAAGGTAGTTCTTGCATTGGTTAGGCCAAATGGCATTCTAGCATACATAAATGTACCCCAAGAAGTTGTGAATGTTGTTTTTCCCCTATCTTCTGGACTTACCAAGATCTGATTATGTACAGAAAATCCATACAACATTGAAATTATATTTGAGCCTGAAACTTTTTGGAGTAATTGGTCCATCCTGGGAAATGGATTATTATCCTTTAAATATAGTTTGTTCAGGTTTATGAAGTCTACATACAACTTTATCTCACCATTTTTCTTCCTGAAGGGAACTAGGTTTTCTATCCAATCAGAGTATCTTAGGGGAACAATAAAATTTGCATACAATAATTTCTTAAGTTCTTTTCCAATAGTTGGAAGAAAAACTAGGTTTATTCTCCTCAATTTCTGTTTGAAAGGTTTAGCTTCTCGCTTGAGAGAAATTTTATGATCAATAATATTTTTGTCATAGGTTTGAAGTTCTTCATATCACGGCCATGCAATGACATCTTTATAATGTTTAAGAAGATTGACATATTTATCTTTTGTTTCCTAGATTAATGATTGTTATAGAAATATTTGGGCACATCAACCCCAAACTTATATGTTGATAAACTAGGGCTCATTGACCCCTAAAAGAGTTGCTTCATACCCTAAAAGAGCTTATTCATATGATTACATCATTCCCCAAAAGTTCCACCTGAGAAACCATCCAGAAATGGCCTAAACTGGACCATACTAACTGCTCCGCTAGCAGGGTGTGATGCATACTGAGTGGTACACTGCCCAGGTGCGATGCATACTGATTAGGCCTTCTATAGGGTGCGATGGGTGAGGATGGACAAATGTCCGAGACAGTTTGCTAGGTGGTTGCTCATGAAATCTTCTAGAAACTTCTCCTGACACTTGCCTCTCTGAATTCGCCCAGGGATGAGTAAGAGATCTAAGAAATCTCCAAGTGGAACCAATTATAACAAGTGGAATGACACTAATCAAAACCACAGAGCTGACTCGCACCCTTACACACATCTATAAATGGATCCCTCATCTAAGAGATCTGGAGGCTAGAATATTGTGAATTGCAAGGAAGTGTTGATAGTTTGTAATTGAGGAAAGAGAATTGTATTGTTGGTGTGATCTTGCTATTTCATGAGGTGAAGAGGAATTGAAGCTGGGAGGATGATGCTGGATCAGACAACTGGGTTGTAATTCTTCCTTCTATTTAATAAAGTTCTTCAAGTTTTCTTCCATATGACAGTGAAATTGTGAATGTTATCATTTGTAAATGCCATCATTTGTTCATTATATATCTGATTCTGTAATGTTTATGTTGTAATAGATCATGATGCTTTGATGGTTTTTTGTTGCTATACTTGTGTAGGTACTCTCCAAGCAGGTTAAGTAAAAAGAGGAGTTGCAAGCTCTGTCAAGGGGGGAGAGAGGTCAGGGAAGGGATTAAGCGGAAGTTCTAGGTTGGTTCCTTTATCTTTCTCTTATATGTTGCACATAGAAGAAATCATTGAATTACTTTAAGCTATTGTTTCCAGGGTAGCTGCCAAACCTAGAGGGCTAGTCGTTCAACAAGACACTAGTTTTCCCTGAAACAAATTGGTGACTCCACTGGGGATAAATAGATGTTTGTTTGTTGTTATTATTTGTTTTATAAACTATAGACAGAGCCTGAATTCAGCCAGGTAGCCTTCGAACTGCTCTTACTCTACAATTGCATAGTAGATGAATGTTTCTTTAGTCAATCTCTAGTTTAGTTTATGAATTAAACATTTGAATTACAAGCATTCTAGATGCCCTTTTGGTAGCTCAGTAACCTCTCAAGATCATTCCTCTATACTTTGCTCTTTATTGGTCATCATAGCTCAGCCTAACTCATTGAAAACAGTTGCATATCTGAGCCAAAACCCATTTCAGTTGCACTCCCTGGCCCATCGCACTATTTCTCACTGTAACCCAGTATGCATCCAACCTCCCGAGTGTAGTAAGTGTGATGCATCCCTGTTTCTATGAAGCCTAGGTGCGATGAATGACTGAACCTTTTTCCATTCTAGAAATTGGGGGTTTTTGACCTTGTTTTCAGTTTTGTTTAGTTTTTTTGCTGCTTATGAACAATGCCTCTTTATTGAAGCCTATTTCCATCACATAGATCAGCCTCCATTAGTTTAGGATTAGTGAATGTTTTTATGTATTTTTTCATCATTTACAATCCTTTGTCGAAAAGTTGCTTAAATCGATCTGTCGCTTTGGTACAAAAAGTGTCGTAATTGTCGTTTTGTGTCGAAAAGAGAAGTGTCATGGATTCTTCCTTCCCTAGATAGTTGATTGAACTTTCCATTATGTATTTGGTTTGATTTTTTTTTATTCGAAGTGTCAAAAGAATTTTTTATTCAAGATTGAAAAGTGTCGTTTAGTCTTCCTTTCTCTTTTGAAAAAGTAATTGTTGAAAATGTCGCTTTGAGTAAAATATTTCAGATCTTTGCTACATTTAGTTTTCCTTTTGGAAATTTTCACATTAAGGGGAACGAAAAACAAATACATGCATTTGCATTTAGCATTTTGTAGTTTGTGTGCGAAAAATGATTTAGGAAAATGCACTAGTGTGTGCTCTTTGCTCTTTGTTTGAAAGAATTGTAATATTCTTTCCCTAGTAGCTAGGATTTTCATTGCTCAAAATAAACAAAGATTGTTTATCATTGTAGATTGCATTTTAGGAATTTCATAATCAACATCACGTGGTGAACCATTGAAAGGAAAACTTTAAACAAGATCAACTTTAAAATAAATTTCAATGAACCTAACAACGCTTTGGAACTTAACGCAACACATCTAGAGGTATAGGCTAGAGACGTGTTCTGGCGTCATTAAAACTAGTAACTATCATTTTCATTGAAGGTTGGGTGATTCCTCCTCCTTGATACGACAAGTGCTAGCACAGACTTGTGCTCCCCGTACCGTTGTGTATATATTGGGAGACCACAATAGGCTTATATCCTTTATCCATAGGAAGTCGAGTCTGCCACATTATTGATCGCAATGAACTAAACACAACATTCGGGAAGATTGACTGCCGTACACAAGTCCTTGGTATTTATCTTTAATTTACCATCAAGGTGTATATTGCGATTTTGCAATTGGTTTGGTAATCCCTCTGTCTATATTTTCTAGAGTAGTCACTTTCGTTCCTTTTTGACTCTTTAAAAGAAAAGGTCCATCTGAGCACTTGTCACTTCATGCTCATTAAAAATCGAAGGAGACTAGAGTCATCTTTAGCTTTTTCTCGACTCTTAAAAACTGAAAAAAGCAAAATTGTGTCAAAGTGTCATTAAAATTAATTGAATTCAGAATAAAATACCTATTCCTTAGTTGATCTTAGGTTGAGACATATGGCATCAAATCTGGAGTCCACTGATCAAGGAATCCCTTTAGAGGGGAATCCTAGTCCTTTTTCCTCTTGGGGAAATATCAGTGTTCCAGTATGGCTATTTTCATCCTTTGTGGTTCAACATGTCGTGATTCCTCTACAATCAAATCAAACTCCAGTTGATACTAAAGTTGACCCTTCACCTTCTTCTTTGTTTGTTTCTCCCTCCCCTTCTTCCTCTTCACTTGGTGAAAGTAGTGATGCTAGTAACCAGTTGGCTGAGAAGAAGAATAAAGGGAAGGAGAAGAAGAAGAAGCCAATTCAGCAAGGGGGCAACCAAGCAACCATTGCTTTGAATGCATCATTTGGTGAAAATCTGCACATTAAACTTCCCAAAGCCAAATTTCCATGCATAATTTGTGCGGGTGACCATTTTTCTCGAGACTGTCCTTGCTTTCCTCGGATCTTGGAAGAATGCTCTCCCCGTTCACAATATCCTGTGTCATCAACTTCTGGAGATCATGTTGATAACACACCTTCAACTAGTGATAGTAAAGTTCATGGACAGATGAGAAAGGTTAGGTTTCCATGTAGGTAATGTGAAGGGAATCATGCCCTTCACCTTTGTCCTTTTTTGGATGAAGCCAAAATAGTGTTGGATAACACTTTCTGCTTCACCACAGCGACTTCCATCTGGCTACAAGAAAATCTCCCCAAGTCCTTTACTAGTTGAAAAACCAACTGACTTAGATCAACTGTTGGTCGAAACCTCTCTCTCTCTAAAAATGAATCTTATGAGTGTATACCCAACCAAAGTCAACAAGTCGAGGTGACAGTTGACCCAATTTCATCTTCAGACCATCGTACCCTTTTCGAAGAGAGTGTGAATGATACCGCTCAAATTCTTTATGTTACTTCAGATTCTAACAAACTTGGGGGCAATCCACCCGTTCCTTCGCGACAAGAAGAAAACCCCCCCAGTTCTCATAACTCAAAGGGTTAATTCACCCATTTATTTGGTACCCCCTCCAAGTAGTCTAGTCACTTCCTTTGATTGGAATCGACTGGCAAGATCCTGCCTTCCTTCTTATGTACCTTTCCGGATCATAACACAAGTTTGTAAAATGATCATGTCTAGCACTATCGTAGATGAAGGTGCATTAGTGAGTATCCTTTCCTCAACTGCTTGGAAAGCGCTTGGTTCGCCACCGCTTATGCCTGTTACATAGAATCTGTTTGGTTTTAAAAAAGGAACTAGTCGACCGTTAGGGATCCTTCCTGAGTTACCGATCACTTTGGGAGAGAAAACCATTCATCTAAACGTGATGGTATTCTGAGGACCGTTAGATTACAATTTACTTATGGGGCGTGACTATGTTTACAACATGGAAGCTATTGTTTCAACACTCTTCCGAGTGATGTGTTTCCTGCATAAAGGCAAAATTGTCACCATTGACCAGCTTTCATTTCCTGGTCCAAGCATAGCTCCAAGTCAATCATCATCCATAAATGGTCCTTTTACATCAATGGTATCACTTGAACCTTCATTCCATCCACCTGATAGCCAGGAGTAATCTGGTGAATGTAATGAAGCTTAGGGGGCATGCACCCTTGCCTATTCTGGATGCACCTAGTTGTAAAAGATAAGTTTCCCTGTAGGTTATGTGATTGGTCTATCATACCGGTCTGACACACCATTCACCTTTTTCTATTTTGGATGAAGCCAAGGAGGTGTTTTGTCTATTCTGGACGAAAACTGTCCTGCCTAACCACAGTGATTCCCATTTGGTTACAGGAGACTCTCCTTTTCATCATGCTGGGGGCATGAAAACCATTTTCATTTCCTTTTTTCAATTTTCTTTTTCAATTTTTAGTTTTGTCGTTTTTCAATTTTTAGTTTTTTCATTTTGAGCTTATATAAAAAATAAAAAACTGCAACCAAGCAGAGTTTTGTCACTTCAATCTTGAGTAAAAATGAAACTGACACCAAGCGTAATCCCCCATGGTTCAAGCTTGTCAAAAAATGAACCCACCTTCAACTAAATAACCTTTGTGATTGCCATTTTATCAGCCTCTTGAACCTTGGTTGTGTACCTCCCATCACCACCATCCTTTTGGCTGATCATATGCTTCCACTTGGTTGTTTTACCCCTTTTGAGGAACAATTACGATGAGTGGTCTTATTAGCCAGCTTCTTCATAGAATTCACCATGTTTTGAGAAGTTCCAAATTCATCGGAACCAATTGCTACCCTAGACACCACTCGTTCCTCAAATTGAGTCTCTTTTAAACCCTTTTCAGACTCGTTAAATATGAAAAGATTGTCAAGCACCAGCCTTTCCAGCTCATTAAAGTGATTGGAAATGTCATCCCTCCCATATTATTTTATCCTTTTTCAAACCCGAGGGATTATCTTACGAAAAAGTTCGAGCGCTTGTCTTTTTCAGCTCGTTAAAGTGATCGGAGAAGTCATCCCTTTTGTATTATTTTATCCTTCTTCGGACTTAAGGGATTATTTTATGAAAAAGAACTTCTAGAGTTTTCTTTTCGTCCCTTTTCAAACTCTCTAAACATGAAAAGGACCGATTTATCCTTGTCGTTAAACTCGTTAAAACAATAGCAACAAACTTGTCCATTCTAGACGAGACCGAGTTTCACTGTCACTAGACTCATTAAAACATAGCGACAGGTTTTCCTGAAGGGAAAATTTTATAGAACAAGCATATGTTATCCTCCTCAAGCTTAACAAAAATAAAGAGGTACTGGTCAGTAATGACTGGGGAAAAAGGGAAAAAACTTGAAGAACTTATGGTAGCAGGTCGCTCTTGAACATGACACTTTCACTCCATCACCATGATTGAGTCGGGTTGGGTTATTCTGTTCACTGGTCATCTCACCATTGGTCTTTCACACCATCCATCTTTTGGAGTTAATGCTACCAATCCATCTCAGTGTCGCCAACATGTTTAAGAGAATTCATTCAGTTGAGAAACCACAATCCAGTTAATGTCTCATCCACTGCAATACCTTCAACCTTCAATTTTTCATGACTACCATTCCTGAACCTTGTGTCGTCAATTCGTTTTCACCTCCAGAAATCATTTGCTTCATTTCGTGTCGTAGATGTGGGGTACATTAAGGCCCTCCTACGACGGGTCACTTCTTGTCGACATCAGCTCATTATCCAAGAAGTTGACTTAGAAACACCCCTTTCAATGCTTTGAAGCTTGCATGCATCAATGGCAAGTTTCTCACTTCCAGCGACAAGTTGACATCAATGGCCTTCAACCAAAAGATTTTGCGTGGTGTTCAACATTGGATCATATATTCACACCACGTGAATTGTGTTGTAGTACCTTGAGGGTCATTATCATTATCGGTGATTCCTCTCACGTCTGTTAACAGCTCACATTATTGGCTGGTAATCAGGCGATGTCTTTCCATGTTCGACTTCAGAACATCTCTTCACATGGATTGACTTGTACATCGAGCAAAGATTTAACGAGTTTGAAGACCCTGGATCTAATTTCATCCATCCGGGCTACGATATATTCAGGGATATAAAAACATCAAATGTACAAAGGCGCTGCATAGATGGTCATCTGAACCAAGGATGATGACTCTACATCTGAAGAATCACTAGTTTACATCTACAGACGACTATCTAATCTATGTACATGAAATGAATTTATAAAGTTGAGCATGGGAATGCCTACGTTAGATAGATCATGAAAATTATATTATGATGATGTATTCTATTGTAACTTATGCAAGTCACCTTCCAGTTCGAAGCCTCGGATCCTCATGATAAAGCATTTCACCCGACATCAAAATTTACGACTTCATGCTTTAGGGGGCAACTGTTATAGACATATTTGGGCACATCAACCCCAAACTTATATGTCGATAAACTAGGGCTCTTTGACCCCTAAAATATTTGTTTCATACCCCAAAAGATCTTAGTCATCTGATTACATCATTCCCCAAAAGTTCCACTCGAGAAACCATCCAGAAACGGCCTAAATAGGACCATACTGACTGCTCCACTGGCAGGGTGTGATGCATACTGAGTGGTACACTGCTCAGGTGTGACGCATACTGATTAGGCCTTCTATAGGGTGTGATGGGCGAGGATGGACAAATGTCTGAGATAGTTTGCTAGGTGGTTGCTCATGAAATCTTCTAGAAACTTCTCCTATGACACTTGCCTCTCTGAATTCACCCAGGGATGAGTAAGAGATCCAAGAAATCTCCAAGTGGAATCAATTGTAACAAGTGGAATGACACTAATCAAAACCCCAGAGATGACTCACACCCATGCACACATCTATAAATGGATCCCTCATCTAAGAGATCTGGAGGCTGGAATATTGTGAATTGCAAGGAAGTGTTGATAGTTTATAATTGAGGAAAGAGCATTGTATTGTTGGTGTGATATTGCTATTTCATGAGTTGAAGAGGGATTGAAGCTGAGAGGATGATGCTGGATCAGACAACTGGGTTGTAATTCTCCCTTCTATTTAATAAAGTTCTTCAATTTTTCTTCCATATGATTGTGCAATTGTGAATTTTATCATTTGTAAATGCTATCATTTGTTCATTATATCTGATATTGTAATGTTTATGTTGTAATAGATCACAATGCTTTGACGGTTCTTTCTTGCTGTACTTGTCCAGGTACTCTCCAAGCGGGATAAGTACAGAGAGGAGTTGCAAGCTCTGTCAAGGGGGAGAGAGATCAAGCAATGGATTAAGCGGAAGTTCCAGGTTGGTTCCTTTATCTTTCTCTTATCTGTTGCACATAAAAGAAATCGTTGAATTAATTTAAGTTGTTGTTTCTAGGGTAGCTTCCAAACCTAGAGGGCTAGTCGTTCGACAAGACACTAGTTTTCCCCGAAACAATGATGCAAAAATTTTCACATTTCTGATTTCTTCATTGGTTCCAATATTACAATATTCCACGTCTTCTTGTTGTGAGCTTGATAATGAATTTTTGGAAGCATCATCATTATCAAAGAGTTTTTCAAGAGGAATTAATCCTTTTGGAATGTAATTATTTGGCAATTGAATGATATTATTATAAGATATTTTATGATTTAATTGTGAAGTTTCATTTTCATTAGTTGACTTATTTTCATTGATTTGTTCTTCTTCAATTTGTATAGCTGAAAATTCATCAATTGCTTATAAGAAAAATTTTAATTTCTCACCATCTTCGAAAACTTGACAATGTTTAAGGTTGTCAGGGATTGAAGGCATGTACTTCACTTGAATTTGATATTGCCATTGCATAGGATCAGGAATTTTGAAAGGGCTAGTAGAGATTTCTAAAGAATCTGCATAAAGGTTTTCATCTCTTGGGAATGTTGTAATATTAAAAGTTTGAAAGTAATTGTCCATAGAATCCCATACTTCATTCTGATAAGATCTGATCCTAGGATGTTTTTATTGGCATAAATTTATAATTTTTTTCGCAATTAGCTCTAAGTCACCAATTACACTTAAGTTTTGGACTTTCAAACTTTTAGCTAACTCCAATCCTAAAAGTAAGGCTTCATACTCTACTACATTGTTTGTAACATCAAACTCTAACTTAAAAGATTGAGTTATATTTTCTTTTTTTGGAGAGTGTTGACGATGCTAGACCCACTAACAAAGGAGATCTCCCCAATGTGACGTCCCAACTAGAACTCACATCATTTGGTGTAGGAGTCCCATTTGGTATGAAGGCTCGATTTCCATATATTTAGAGATCTACCTTGGCTCTAGCTGTCTACACATGAGAGTGTTATGCTGGTATCTTCAAATAGCAAGGTACATGTGTCTAGTGAGTGCATAATGTAACCATGTCAAGGATCTCTTACTACAAAGGGGGAGAGTAAAGTGAGCCTCTAAGTGACAGGTAGTAGTACCACCCAGGAAGAGGCACAAGAAAACCAGGAAGGGTCTATCCAGCACCCAATAGAATATTCACTAGTGGATGTGACAGTCGTTAAAACTGAAGTGAAGGTGACAACACGTACAACACACAACGGATTATTCTACACAGATGTGATTTCCGTTATAATCAGCAAACAAAGATGGTATGTCGTGTATCCCACAGAGTAGTCTACAATGATGTGACAGCATCGATAGCCAATACACAAAGGTGGTTTGTCTAGTATCCCATGGAGTATTCCACTGTGATGAAACAACGGTGATAATAAATACAACACATCTTCAAGAATGTAAGTACTAAAAGAACCAAAGTAGTTCAGTTATCTTAGTACATGTTAAGCAAACATGCCTTACAAATGTTTAAAGAGTAGTCTTAGAAAACATGCGTGAAAACATCTTGGCCTTAGTAGGCTTCTAAATTAACAAAAAGTCCCAACACACATATGTACACCATACATCACTAGTCACAGTAGTGGGACATTGAAGCCACTCCTCACTCCTCAAAGAATAGACTACAGACTCTCAAGGCTATGTGGGAGAAGCCAAGGAGAAAATGTGTTGCTCATACAATGAGGAGTGTATATATAGCCAAGGGTGATGCTTGACCCTTGTGACTCTTGTGCTACCCTCATGAATGTTCAACTTCCTATGACTTTTCAACTGACATGACTCTTCAACTTCTTTTGTGTGTCCATTGGACTCTCACTTTACATTACATTCAGTTACAACAGATATGTCCCATAGTGGTGATATAGCCAAGACAACTCATGACACAACTTGACATGGAAATGTATACATGTATTGGCTGACTTTGGTGTCCATGTCAAGTTGTTATGCTGCTAAGTGATGGATGTGTTCTTGGATGTGCTTTGTCTTCACCTCTTCATAGCTTGGTGTTGCAGGATCTCCAATGGAATTGGTCTTGCAAGATGGTTCAATGCATGTGTTCCTTTCACTTGTTGCTTGATGTGCTTTGTTCATCTATCTAGCTGCAAGTACGATTTCTAGCATGTGTGCTCCTTCTTCATCTCGTTCGTCATCTCGCCATGATCTATCAATGTACCTATTCTTACAATTCACTGATGACAGGATGACATCAAATCTAAAACCTCCTAGTCTAGCATGATGCATTATTTTCCGTGTTCAGGTGATAGGGAGGGAGGACAAATCAACGAGACTATGCAGCGCATAGCTCAGGATTGGATGAGGAACTCTAGGCAAAGTCACCACTATTGGAGAGAATTGTGTAGTTGCCACTGGGAGGCATAATTACATAGTGAAGGACACCAATGGCAGCTACCCTGAGGGGCACTTCTATGTAGTTCCTGGAGGGAAGACAAGACAGGGCCACAGGAGACCTATTAGGTAGTTTTGCGTAGTTTTCAGGAGGAAGGCATGACATGCCTGCAAGAAACCTACTGGGCATGTCTACGTAGTTTTTGTGAGCAGTGCAGGATGGGAAACAGAGGGCTAGTTGGGTATGTCTGCATAGTTTTTGAGAGAAGTGCAGAACAAGGTAGTCGAGGGCCAACTGGGCATGTTTATGCAGTTTTCGAGAACAGTTCAAACCCACGTCTTGGTGCAGTGCAGGGTTGTAGCAGACAAGAAGGAGACTTGATGAATGTGCTTGAGAGATTTGCAGTTCAGTTTCGACATGGAGGCAGTTTTTTGCGCATTTTTAGGAAGGAAGACAAGCTACTCACCTCTAGGATTGCACAGAGAAACTGACCTGGAGGACAGCCCCAAGCACTGCGCAATTACAGAAAATAGAGAAGCATCACTAAGGGCTTAGACTGTGCAAGGTAGATCAATTGAGGTCTGTGGAAGTGAAGTTATTACGTCGAGATATTTTCAGGAAAATGGTTAAGTATGGGAGGCAAGTGAACTCTTGATGACTCGAAATTGTGATCGCACACTTAGCATACTTCAAAAACATGACGACACTAACCACCAAGACAACGTAACAAATCATCACCCTCTATGGGACTGTCTAGAGGTGAAAGCAACAAGTGAAACACTTTGGATAGACCTTCGGACAACCGTGAGGACACTTGCGCGACAGTGCTTACAATGTTGTGTGCGAGTACAACGAATGTTCACATAGCTAGGATAACCCAAACACACAAAGACAAACCTTCAAAATCACCAGAAAAAGATCGCAAGAATGGCAAAGCAATCAACATGTCAAAAGATGACAGTTGGTTAATCAAGAAAAAAGGAAGCAAGACACATAGAGGAAATACATGGAATCACTTTCAGTGCTTGCAACTATGCATGTCATTAAAGACAAAATGATATGACAATGATAAGCAGACTTTCAACCTACACTAAGAGATGTAATTCAAAATATGTGCTTTGTTTTCCATGCCTACCCTCCAAAGGGTTATGCATCTAACGAAGTCTTAATGTGGGCTCAATCTTCTATCATAACTTGAGTTCCTTGGTCTTCTTATCTTTCTCCTTTTCTCCTTGAGAGTCATCTAGAATTTCATCCTTCCTTCTGGTCACTGAGAGACACATCTGCATAATTTTAGCGAGCAGTGACTATTGTTGAGATGAGACCCTTGGATGCACATCTACGCAGTTTTAGGATGGAAGGCAGACTCGACAGCTGAGGGACAACACTGTGCAGTATTAGGATGGAAGACACTGTTGTTGGGTGAGGTTCTGGAGGACACCTCTGTGCAATTTTTGGATGCAAGGAAATCTTTGCAGTTGAGGGATAACGCTGCGTAGTTTCTGGAGACAATGGGTTCTGGCTGAGGGAAGGACATTGGAGGAAACCACTGTGCATTTTTGGATGCTAAGGGAGCCTTGACTCTCTACACATTACATAGTTCCAACAGGCAAGGGGAAAATCTTGAGGGTTGCAGATGCGAAGTGTTTAGTTCTGGAAGGAAGGATGAGGCTAAGTTGCTAAGGAAAATCTAGAATTTGGCTATGTGTGGGATCAATGGAACTAATGTGAACAGTGATAGAACTTGACTATGATAACACACTTGAGCACTTACCAATAAGTGACTAAGGAACGGTTGATCACAGGATCCACAGTAGGCTCTGAAATGTGAGTACAGGCCAAAATTTTGGAGGGTGTTGCAGCCACTACAACACTTGGTGACACAATGGTTGAATTTCAGCTTCTTTGTCTTGGTTTGTTTTAGTTCGGGACCTTGGTCAATCAGGAAGTATTGATTTGTTGTGCAAATTACTTTGAATTCCCCACATACCCCATGGATAGACGTGATCCCCTGTGTGCCTTCTCAGTTGAACACAACATAATATTCATCCAAAACACAGTGTTTTGAATTGGTAAGGGTAATTTAGCTCACGAACTTAATATTTTCAGAGTATATTTTTTCATCTTTGGTGTTTCTCTATTGCTAGCAGGCCTGGATAGTACCCTAGCGAAGTCAAGCAACAACACAAGCATTTCTCTACTACTAGGGAGCCAGGATAGTACTCGAGTGTATTTTCCTACTTCACCTCTTTGCACAGGAAGCCTTTCTCTTCTTTCACCTTTGTTATTTTTAAAGAGAACTTTCCATCGACACATAATTATTTTTTTGGGGTGGAAGAGGGATCCCAACTTATTGAGAGAAAGAAAGGTTATTCCTTTAGAGAAGCATGTAAAGACCTCTGATTTAGGTTTGCTCATTTATATTTTTCCCCTTCTCTGTTTCTACTAATTGGATAAGCTTGAAAACACCAAGGAGGAAAACGAAGTACAAGCATTAGGTTCCTAGACTGGACACGGGTTCATGGTTGGACCAAATCTCTCCTTACAGAGCGATCGTATTATCCATCAAGACTTCATCAGCCAAACACAAATAAGATGGACACAGGATTGGCCAAGGGTTGTAGTGACACAAGACTGTTTGAACGTCGGCCACATACACATTCAGAAATTAGGACGCAGGTCCAGGAACAACACTTGTTCATGTAGTGAAAGAAAAAGAGAAATCAACACGAAAGGGAAAATAAGACGAGAGGAAAGAAGTACACAAAAAGGAAACCAAACTAGAAGATAAGAAATAAAATGACTAAGGAAAATGTAATATAAAACCACAATAAGAAAACCATGGCGGACTACAAGTGCAAGGTGAGCGCAAGGAAGGGAAACTAGAGATGTAGATAATCCTACTCCTATCCTAACAGCTAACTAGTCAGGGTTACGTGAAATGAAATTTCCAATGAGGCTACCATAGTCGCTCCTGACCTGAATTCACAAAGATACGAACGATGAAAATAGATAAAAAGTAGTGTGCAATAGAAAATACAAAAACTTGAAAAATTTGCACACGGGAAGGAAGGTCTTGCCTTGTGGGCAGAAAGACGTGCCACATTCACCCAATACACATGCTTACTTTTTTTATGGATACCACTTTCCGACAAACCTCGGAAGCTTCTTACAGGGGTGTCCTCATATGCACTAAGCCTCTTAGCAAGCATGAGGAAGGGTTGAATCTTGTTTCCTGCAACACGGCTTTCCAAGTAAGATTGTTCCAGCTATTCAGCAATTAGAATGTGAAATTCATAATGGCTATTTGGACATCCTCATGATATGTGAAAGGGGGAATATCTTATTCGAGAGACAAGATCATGATGAGAATCTAGTAAGGAAAGATAAATCTGATCATTCTCAACATTCATGCCAAGACAATGAGGACCTTCCATCAGCGTAGGCTGAAGTGCCTCACCTTCTTGACAAAAATATGAGGAGAAAGATGCTAAATAATGAAGATCAAAGTGCGTGAAGCAACTATCATCAGACATGTTGATGGGAAAATTATAAGCTGAGTGACAGTCACCCAAGATAGAGGAATTATCAGATGAGCTAGTTGAGACATCATATTCCTAGGCTAAAATGAACAAAGAAAAATTGATTTGAACAATCTTGCGAACACTCTCAACAATGGAACCAAGTTCGTTGTGAGCTACACATGACGGACCACCTTCTTGCAATTGTTGAAAAATTGTGCAGGCATCAAAGTCATCAAAAGAATATAAAAGAGATGCTAGAACCATGAATGCATGACACCAGTTGGGGCGTGGTGAATAAATAGGAACTTGATTCATGTGATCACCCAAGGATATTTTTGGTGTGATGAGTGGAGAGATATACATTACAAGGTTCGCAAGAAGACCGAGGAGCTGATTATGAAAGGGAAGATTCGATAAGTATGATTGCAGGAAAATATGGTCTTTGAGGTGATCAACTTCATAATTCCATGATTTTATGAGAGACCAACATTCCTAACCCGAGCTTTATGTTAGATATGTGCATGAAGATAGATTCACTATAATAGATTCATGAATTCGGTCATAAGTGAAATTTTGAAAATTTGAGAGATCACACCTGGAATACCAATTTTTTTTTACACGTGAATGCAAACCAAATGAAACCATGCAAATAGATGGATTGTACATGACACACCATATTTGATTTGGTTATGGGGGTTTTCTAGACTTGTGAAGTCCTGACATAACCATCAATGGATGGTGAAGTGCTTCGACTCCCCGGCACGTCCCGAAACTTTCCATAATTACACAATCACATTTTGAAGCATGAACTAGATCGTGCATGGCTTGAGGGTGGTTGTTGTTGCTGATTTCAAAACTGCTCTCAAGATGGAAGCCATCTCTATCATAGGTTTCACCAGGCTTTTCAGCTTTAGCAAGATGGTTTGAAGATTTGTCTTCATGCAAAAGAAGAGATGAAGGGGAATGGGAAGAACATTTTGTGATTAGACTATTTTCAACTTCGTCATGGACAGCCTCACTACCTTTTTTCAATTGAGGTGATAGCTCATTAGATGAAGAAGAAAGAGAACATGGAGTTTCTCTATTGCATGTAGATGCGTTGCGAATGATAGGAAGCAAGGGAAAGTGAGGTGAAGAGGAATTTTTGATATGGATGTCTTTTTTGACTGGAGAACATTCTAGATCTAAGTTAGAGTCTTCATAAGAAAATGGAAGATCACATGATGTGCTTGGACATTCGTCACAGCATATGGAAGCATGAGAGTGATGACTTTCCAATGTTGGGGGTTGATAGAAAGAATTAATTGTACAAGATGTTCCACTGAGATTAGCATATTGAGAATCGTTCAAGAGTGGAAGCTTAGTGTTTTTATGCCTACAATTTTCAACCAGAGAGGGAAGATTGATATTTTCCTCACCTTTCTCCTCCTCTGCCTATCTAATGTGACTGCCTTGAGCCTAGTTACAATTTGAGCTAGCAGCTTGAGAATCAAGAGAATGCGAACAACTAGCTGGTGGAGTAGATTCATCAAGCGAGTCATGGTACAAGGAGTCATGCCTTGTAGAAGATGGAGGATGGGAGAGATGTAGATCAGATTCAAGATTTGATTTATGAATGGTGACGTCCTCTTGTAGAATGGATGAGTGAGTCTTCACTATAGGATTTCTGAGCCATTCTAGAACTTCCTCCATAGAAGCAGAAGACAGATGAGAATATGGGCTTAGGACATGTTGTGCAGATTCCTCGGCTTCATAATCACTGCAAGGGGGCACCCACATCGGGACCAGGAAAGGAAGAGGACAAGGAACAAACGACATGTTGAGCTCCTCCTCTGCAATCTGAGGTGCCTCATGATCCACAAGAGTTGGGGAGGAAGGGAAAACATGAGGTTCACCGTATTGTGAAACATGAACCAAGCTTTCAAACTCTTGTTTCAAGAAATCCTAGTTCAAATATTCTTCCGAAATTTCACAGCAAAGGTGAAGGAATCGATCTAAAAAAATCTCAACTAATTTTCTAGGCTCCATTCTTCATAGATTGATCCTTCCACAAACATCTTGGTAGTTATACTTACCCAAGGCTTGATAGAGCTCCCTAAGGAAAGGATAGAGGGAATGGATGGAAGTAAGTGGCAAGGTATGACACCACCGATTAGAATGGCCTTCAAGGGTGAGGAATAAAATCATGTAAGCAGACTCTTCATTATCGATTTCGTAAGGCTCACAAAATTGAATAAAATTAGAAATGTGCTTGATTATGGACGTTTCATCCTCACCATCAAACTTTAACTGGGAAAAGTGATCGAAGAGCTCATGGGGGCACTGAAACTTGATAAATGGAAAAATTGGAGAAACATCCCAGGAGTATGATTTGTGTATGAGCCATTTTAGATAAAAGATTTAAACCAAATGCAACGAGCTCAGCTTGTCATCTGGCCCTCCTTCTAGTGCCATTTTTTTTATGGTGTTAGACCTTCCAACAAAGGGGATCTCCCCGACATAATGTCCCAACTAGAACTCACACCTTTTGGCGTAGGAGTCCTATCCAATATCAAGGTCCAATTGCCACATACTTAGAGATTTGCCTTGGCTCTAGCTGTCAACACATGAGAGTGTTATGCTGGTATCTTCAAACAACAAGGTATGTGTGCCTGGTGAGTGCGTAACGTAATTGTGTCAAGGTTCTCTTACTGCAAATGGGGAGAGTAAGCCTCTAAGTGAGAGGTAGTAGTACCACCCAGGAAGAGACACACGCGAACTAGGAAGGGTATTTCTAGCACCCAGCAGAATACTCCACAGCGGATGCAGCAGCCGTTAAAACCGAAGTGAAGGTGACAACATGTACACCACCCAGCAGAGTAGTCCACGCAGATGTGACAATCATTATAAACATAAAAAAAAGATGGTTTGTCGAGAATCCTGCGGAGTATTCCACATGGATGTGACAACAATGATAACCAACACACAAAGGTGGTCGATCTAGTATCCCACCGAGTAGTCCACAGGGATGAGACAGTGGTGATAAGAAATACAGCACATCTTCAACAATGTAAGTACTAAAACAACCAAAGTAGTTCAATTATCTTAGTACAAGTTAAGTAGACATGCATTACAAAGGTTTAAAGAGTAGTCTTACAAACATCTCAAAAACATGCATGAAAACATGCTAACCTTAACAGCCTTCTAAATTAAGAAAAAGTCCCAAGACACATATGTACATCATACATCACTAGTCTGAGTAGTGGTACATTGGAGCCACTCCTAACTCCTCAAAGACAAGACTACAAACTCTCAAGGCTATGGGGGAGGAGCCAAGATGGAAATTCCTTGCTCATACAATGAGGGTTGTATATATAGCCAAGGGTGATGCTTGGCCCTTGTGACTCTTGAACTACCCTCATGACCATTCAACTTCATATGACTTTTCAACTGACATGACTCTTCAACTTCTTGTGTGCATCCATTGGACTCTCACTTTACATTACATTCAATTACAACAGATATGGCCCATAGTGGTGATGTGGCCAAGACAACTCATTTCACAACTCGACATGACACTGCTGAGATGTACTAGTTGACTTTCGTGTCCATGTCAAGATGTTGTGCTACTAAGTGATGGATGTGTTCTTCGATGTGCTTTCTTCTTCACCTCCACATAGCTTGGTGTTGTGAGGTCTCCAATGGTCTTGGTCTTGAAAGATGGTTCCATGCATGTCTTCGATTCGCTTTCTGGTTGATGTGCTTTGTTCGTCAGTCCAGTCGTAAGTATGCCTTCTAGCATGTGCGCTCCTTCTTCATCTCATTCATCATCTCATCATGATCTATCAATGTACTTGTTCCTACAATTTACTCATGACGGGACGACATCAAATCCAAAACCTCCTAGTATAGCATGATGCATTGTTTTCCGTGTTCAAGTGGCAGGGAGGGAGGAAAAATCACCGATATTGTGTAGAGAATAGCTCATGCTAGGATGAGGAACTCTAGGAAATGTATCCACTATTGGGGAAACCTGTGCAATGGCCATTGGGAAATAGAATTGCACAATGACCAACACCAGTGGAAACTACAAGGTGGAACCCTAAGGGACACTTTTGTGCAGTTCCTTGAAGGAAGACAAGACAGGGTTGCAGGGGACCTGCTGGGTAGTTCTGCACAGTTTTCAAGAGGAAGACATGACAGGGCTCCAAGGAACCTGCTAGGTATGTATGGGTATGTATGTGCAATTCCATTTGGACATGGAGGAAGTTTTCTACACATTTCTGGGAAGGAAGACATTTTGCTCACCTCTGGGATTGCACAGTGCAACTGACCCAGAGGACAAACTCAAGCATTGAGTTTTTCCAAATAGCAAAGTAGCACCACTAAGGGCTGAGACTCCGCAGGGCAACTTAGTCTGGGTCTGAGGAAGTGAAGTTGTTTTGTCGAGAGATTTTCATGAAAATGGCTAAGTGTGAGAGGAAAGTGAACTTGTGATGACTCAATATTGAGATCGCACATGTAGCATACTTCAAAAACATGATGAAACTAACCACCTGATAACATAGCAAAGCATGAACCTCTGTGGGACTGTTTAGAGTTGAAAGTGATAAGTGCAACACTTAGGATAGACCTTCAGATGACCATGATGACACTTGTACGACAGTGCTTACAAATTTTTCTATGAGTATAATGAATGTTCACATAGCTAGGACAACCCAAACACACAAAGACAAACCTTAGAAATCACCAGAACAAGATCGCAAGCATGGAAAAGCAATCAACATGTAAAAAGACGACAATTGGTTAAGCAAAAAAGAAAGAAGCAAGACACATAGAGGAAATACATGGAATGACTTTCAGTGCTTGTAACTATGCATGTTATTGAAGACAGAATGATATGATAATGATAAGCAATCTTTCAAGCTACACTAAAAGATGTAATTCATAAGATGTGCTTTTGTTTCCATACCTACCCTCCAAAGGGTTATGCATCTGATAAAGTCTTCATGTGGTCCCGATCTTCTATCATAACTTGAGTTCCTTAGTCTCCTTATCTTTCTCCCTATCGCCCTAAGAGTCATATAGCATGTCATCCTTCCTTGTGGTCACTGAGAGACACATCTACGAATCTTCAGCGGGCAGTGAATGATGTTCGGATGAGACCCTGGGAGGCACATATGCATATTTTCAGGATGGAAGGTGTAGGTTTTAACCCCATATAGCAATTACCTGCATACAAATTCTAAAACACAGAAAATAAACAATGTAAGAGCATAACACATAAAACACATATACACAGAGATTTTCCCCTGGATCCCAAAACTAGGACTACCAGCTTGATTTTTCATTATGTTCCTTTCAATGTTATAATGCATATTTAAACATGCTGAAGCATCCAATACCATGGACCAAAAACCATCGCGTCCAAAACCATAGACCGAAAACCATTGCATCTAAAAACATGTGCGAAAAATCACGCACAAAACCATAGGTGGGTCTAACCTAACATAGTTTCCAAAACCAAAATTTTCCAGGGAACTACCCCGAACCCCATAGAGTGGGGTTATCTACACCCGTCAAACCCCCTATGACCCCCCCACTACCCAATCGACGCAACGAAGGAGTGGCTCCACCCCCCCCCCCCCTCTAACCCCCCGGTTAACGACGTGGGCTAGTCGTGGAAAGAATATAACACAACCCAACAGAAGGCAAACTGGACAGTTGAGGGACAACACTGCACAATTTTGGGATGCAAGACACTACTGCAAGGTGAGGTTCTAGGAGAACACCTTTGTGCATTTTCTGGATGTAAGGCAGACTGGGCAGCAGAGGGACAACATTGTGCACCTTCTATAGGCAATGGATTCTAGCTGAGGGAAGAACACTGGAGGAAACCACAGCACAGTTTTGGACACCAAGGGAGGCTGGATGCTCTATGCATTGCGTAGTTCTAGAAGGAAAGCAGAAAATCTTGAGGGTTGCAGATGCAAAGTGTGCAGTTACGGTAATCTGGATGAGGCTAAGTTGCTAGGAAATCTCCTGAATTTGGCTATATGTGGGATCAATGGAACTGATGTGAACAGTAATATAACTTGACTACGATCACACACATGAACACTTAGTGATACAACACAGACCATCCAGAACATATGAAAACATACTTTGCTTAATTCAACAACCTTTATCACAAGAGTGTGTGAAGTGAGTGCGAGACACATCTATGTGATGAGAAAAACTCATACACACAAAGATTTCCCCTTGAAGCAAAAAAAACTTCCCATTTCATGAAAATCAATAATCCTCATGCCCAAAGATGACACATGTTGTATAAGATAAAGCATGAATCACTCTTAATATCGAAGAGGGGAGCTTGAGATCATCAGCTTACCAATAAGTGACTAAGGAACAGTTGATCATAGGATCCACAGTAGGCTCCAAAATTTTAGTAGAGGCCACAATTTTGGAGGGTGTTGCAGCCGCTACAGTAGAGAGATAAGTACAATTCCAGCTCCAACTCCAGCTCCATCTTTGGAAAAGGCTCCATCAAATTACAATTTCCAAACATCAGTATACATTGGGGTTTATTCATATTTTGTTCAATACTAAGTTGAGAATTTTGTAAATTATTAGTTGTTAAAGTAAAACATCCAAAATCCTAATCAACTACATTAAAAGGATGGTTTATTGCTTGATCAACTTCACAAAAAGCATTTATAAATCTCACCTCTCTGTGTAATCTCAAATGCAATCCCCCATAAACAGGAATTGTATATAAAGACATATCCATTTGCAAACTTCCCCCTAACTTGGCACAACAAGATCTGGATAATAGCATCCCAAATTTTGGGGGAATATCTATAACAACAATATCTAAAACTACACTCTTAAAAGGAATCTAAGCAAATGTTACAGCTAAATCTTTGATTAATATAAGACAATGTACCTTCTTTGAATCAAAGGTATATATATCATGATAGGGTCTTGTGATTTGTAATTAAAGTTGGTCCATAATTACTTTCGGAATTAGACTATGAGAGGCCCCAGAATCTAACATACAATTATATAAGAGAAAATCATGAACCTTCAAAGTAACATAGAAGGGAGGGACATTTTCATCGATCATATCAGAACTAGGACCAAAAATCACTAAAGTTTTTTCATCCTATAAACTAATCACATCTCCTTCAACATCAACACTTGAAGATTGAATCCATTTTGACACGTGATTCTTATATCCTGGATTTTTAGAGAGCTCAAACAATGTAATTGGGATCGTAACTCTCTTTAATTCTTTCTCCACATTAAAAGTTGTTGGATAGTCTTTTTAGATGTATTTTGTTCATTTTTCTAATTTAATGGTTGAATCAATGTTGTTTGTGTTTCAAATTTCTTGATTGGTGGTTCATTAATAGTGACACTTTTAGCCAGTCTACCAGGTCCTGGTCTTGGTCTCAAACCATATCTTCTATTTAATTCTACAATAAGAAATTCAGAGAAGGCCTGATATTTAGAAACTTGACAAGCCTCTTGAATTTGAACTGAAGGTTGATCATGAGAAACTGGAATTATAGCATTTTGTGATGATGGATCATCAAAATAACTAATATCATTTGTAACTAAAGGATCAGTTTCTTCAGGTTCCAGATCATCAATCATCAATGGGGATTGAATTTGTTGATCAATAGTAGGGCTTTGCAAGATCTGAGGCTAAAAAGGTCTCTTATATTGACATCCAGGTCTATTTGATATCGATTGAACTACTCTAGGTTGTGCTTCCATTTTTGAAATTCCATCTTCACTCTTATTTTTAGAATAATAAGTATCTTCTTCCCTAGCTTTCATCTTTCTCTCCCTTTTTCAACTTTTTCCTTAAGTTTAGCTGATGTTGATCTATTAACTTCAACTTCAATGGCATTGGTCGGCATGTTTGCTAGGGTGATAGATGTCCTTTCTCTAAGAATAAAATCAAAATCATCATCAAAACTTTTAGAAAATATAACTTTAGGTGCATCCACTGGTGGTTTATAGTCTAGTGGCATTTGTTATAAATTTATTAAATATTTTTATAAAATTGGCCACATGTTCACCGGGATTTCTTTTTATATCATCAAATTCTATAAGATAGTAAACATGATCCTTTTTAACTCCCCATTGGTTTTTAAATATAGTGATTAATTCATTCCATGTAGGAATAGAATGAGCTCGCAATTGTCTAAACTAGATCCTAACATTTCCCTCAAGAGATTGAACAAATAGTCTCATGTACACATCTTCATGCTCTATGTTCATATTATCAGCAAAATCTAAAAAGGCAGCTAAATGATCTGAAGAAGACAAACCATTTTCCCCATTAAACCTACGTAAGTGCTTTAGATATCCATTTGGAAAATTATTGAGCTGACCAGGAAAGACTAGGGCTGCATAACAAGCTTGAATGATAGGTTGAAAACAAGCCATTTGATTAGGTGAAGATAGTGAAGATGAAGATGAACTTTGAGGGGATAAGGAGGGTGAAGATGACGATGAACTTATGGGGGATGAAGGAAGTGAAGATAATTGAGCATAATTTCTAGACGTTTTTATTAATGGTGATTAAATAACTAACTTCTTCACTTCTGGGCCAAATTTTCCTTCACTTTCAAATAAAGGATTTGTATAAACAAAGAAGTTATCTTCAGGTTCAGCAGAAGTAGATGGATAGGTATGAATGACAAAATAAATGAAATTGCTATTCTTTAATTCAAGTAATTCTAAACCTAATTTTGCTTCTGATTTGGGAGATTATGGAATAGTTTCAGGAATTTGATAAGATTCTAATTGATAAACAAGAAGATCTGACTGCATATCAACACCTTTGGATAAAATTTCTAATGCTTTTGGTGGTAGATCTGATACCTTGGAAGGAATTGGGACAGGTCTAAAAGGATCAGTTTCTGAAACAATTTCAGGTGGAAGTGATACAGGAGAAGAAATAGAAGCTTCCATTCTTCGTCCTAAAGACGAAACTCTAACCAACCTCTTTGGATCTAAAAATGGAGAATAAACATGAGGATATGAGAGAGACCTAGTTTTCCTGTGTGAAGGCAGTTTTGTTTTATGGAACCATCAGGTGAAATATTTTAACCTATTGACCTTTTATTCACCATTATGAGGAAATCCTAATCCTTGTTCCAGGGAAAGATAATTCAAAAAAAAAAATCTCCCCAACAACAACGTGAATCTGATATTGTACCTCTGTAGACAATTCTAGGTTAAGGAATTGTTCCAAAGCATCTAAAATGTTTTGTTTTAATTTGGATTTTTGGATGACCAATGCTTTAAACTATTAAACTCGTGTAGACCCTTTATGATATATTAAAAGGGATGACTCTTCACCTTTAACAGAATTTAGCTTTGAAAAGATATGTAAGGTTGAACTTAAGAATATATCTGATTCATTAAATCTTCAAACAATATTTAACTAGTCATATATAGTTGATGCATGTAAAATGATTTTACATTCAAATAACATATATTTAAATCTTAAAGGGAAGTGAAAATTAAAAGTTGTAGAGGAATTAATTAAAACGGAAAGTTCTAATTAACTAATATCTTTAATTGACTATAACTTCATAGGGGTCTGCAGATAGATTGACATTCAATCTTATCTTACCCAGATTTTCCATTAATTTCAAACATATGTAGAATTAAATAAATGAAAACATAATTAACAATAGAAGTACTCCGAAGAACACAATTTGTTTCAAGATGAATCCAGAATCCTTCTATTAATATTAGAAAATTTTCAGAGCATTACAATTATGCTTATTAGTTTATCAGAAGGGTTCAACCCTTCATAATTCGAACTACAAAGTATTTGTAGATCTATCTTCAAAATATCTTGATTTAAAAATCAAGATTTATTTACAAAATATCTTTGAAACTAATTACAAAAATAGAAATATAAAAATAGGAAACTTGAACTCCTTGGACATCTTGCACAAAATTTGAGGCTTCTGCTAATGATTAAGGCTGTAAAAGCTGCTATTATGTTACCTTTCCTAATTATCATCCTTTTTATCCTATAAACTTGCATCCTGATACTGAAAATATGTTGCCTTTTGCTAGAATCTTGTTTTTTGTTCAATCAATGAGCTGACATATTTTTTCCCATCTATCTTCATCTGGAATGGAATACTTAATCAATTTTCTGTAAGTCTCATCCACTTCAGTGTATTTCTGAAAAGTGTGTTTGAATATAAACAAATGTTTCATCTCATCTTGGATTAGAAAATCAAAACTTAAACCTTCAATTAACTCCTTCCCTGTAATGGTTCCCTCAATCTTAAAAAATTTTGATTTATCTATAGCTATAGAAAGCAATCTACACTGGTATTCTTCAAGATGAACCAGTTTCTCTCCCATTCCTCTCAAACCTGGAAGTCCTTTCTAGTGTAGCACATTAAAATTTTTATGAAACTTATGGATGCTAGCTCCTAAGTTATGACACTTATTTTCTAATTGTAGCATTAAATTTATTTTGGTAAATATCCTTTTGACTTCCATAATGGTTTCAGTTTTGCCTTCAATATCATAGTCTTCAAGTTCTTCCCTCGTTTTTTAATTCAAAATTTTGATCAATGTTGTTGCATCTCCTAGTTTATGACCCAAGTCTTTCTTTACTTCTGCTATTACTTCATTTGACTTCTCCAATAATTCTTCCTGCTCAAAAATGATTTCAATTGAAGGCCATAAGTTGGTTATGGATTCATTAATATCTAGCCATATATTCTCTTTGTCTTGTGTAATCGTTTGATCAATAGCAGACTCATTTTCAAGGGTATTTATACTCTGAGTCAATATATGACTCTTCTAAAACTCTTCCAAGTATGCATTGTCAGTTTTAATCTTCTGCCCTTGAATATTGTTGATTTGAAATTTTACTTTTTCAATCTCTTGACCTAAATGATAAATCTCCCATAGCTTTAGCTAAATCAATTGTTGAATCGGTAGACTATGTTTCTACTATAATGATTGTTGCAATAGAAGTTCCTGTTGTCAATGTACCTGCAAGGGAAGTTGTTGCTATAGGAATAGTTGCTGATATATGAGTTTGTTGTTCTTTTTTCTTTAATAAATTCTCTAACTCAGTCTCCATCTTCTATATCTACAAATTTTGTTCAACTATAATTTTGAACATACTTTCTTTCTCTCTCTCAAATTCACCAACTTCTTTGGTTTCTGGATCTTCTATGGTAGGAATTTTTAGGTACTTCATTAATGTTGGGATATCAACATTTTTTTTCCTGATCATTTCTTCAACAACCTTCACATTACAAGGATCATATCCTAATTTAATCACCAGATGTTCTAAAGATTTTATTTTGGATTCCTTTGCCAAAGCTGATATTTTTTCTAACTCTAACTTTGACTTAATATTGTTTAATGAAACCTGAAACTTGGATGTTTCCATTGCTAAACTTGTCAAAGTGGAATAAATCATTTCTCCATCTTTCTTGTGTAAGTCAATCTGGTCAATAAGATGAATTTATTTAGTATCAAAAGAAAAAACATATTTCTTGTAATCTTCTACAGTCTTAAGGAAGGGAAATTTAGGCTCCAAGAGGGCCATTTGAAACTGTCCTTTCTCATTATCCATTGTTGAAAGAATTTTGTGCTAAAAGGTTGAAGTCTTCTTCTAGAACTCGGAATAAGTGGTGGCCTTTAGTGGCTCATTTTTCCTTTTGATCTCCCTGTATCTATCAAAGATAATTGGTTATGTTGCACTCTGAGTTAGCTCTCATGTCTGAGTTGTTTCTAATGGATCTTGAGAAACTGAGGATACAGGAGAACTTGAGAAAGTCTCCTCAATCCTTGGAAAAGTTGCAGCATGGGGACCTGTTAAAACCAATGTAGTCTGTTCCTATGAACTTTCTCCCTGAAATTGTTCTTCAAGAGGATTAGTTTTCTTCTTGTTCTTGTACATTTTGAACTCTGTCTCTTGAACTTATAAAACTAAAAGGGAAACAGTTTCCCTGGTTCTCTTAGCTTCCTTCTCTTGGGGAATTGGAGCCTATTATGGTGTTGAAATGAAGACCTGCTCTTTTACTTCCTGCAATGTATTTTCCTGCCAATATTCTTGATTCATGTACTGTTTAATTTATGGTTTGGGAGTGTGTGCATAAGTAGTTTTATGTTCTACCCTTAACTTATAAATAATCCCCAAGGGATCATAAGACTAGATAAAAATTAATTTAAACTTCATTTGTTTCAAAAGAAGATCTGCCTCCTTCGCTGCTACTCTAGTACTGCAAATTCATGGCCCAATCTGTGCTTTTAACTCAAATTGAGACTTCTTTATAGCTTTCACAACATGCAACTCATCCACATTCATCATATGCCTGAGATATTCTTTTGAAAAAATCCTTATTGACAATAATACTGAGAGGGGGGGTGAATCAGTATTATCTAATTCTT
>APFE030894019.1:5193-29805 GCA_000404065.3 Pinus taeda | reverse complement strand
TGACTGACACTTAGAAGATTATGTTTCAATCCATCAACATACAAAACATTTCCAGCCTTGACCTTTTCTTTCAATTGAGCAATACCCTTTCCTTTTATGGTAGCAGGAGTATCATTTCCAAAAGAGACTTTCTTTCCCTTTTCTAGAGCAGAATATGACTCAATTTTTTCTTTATCACCTATCATATGCTTTGAACATCCACTGTCAATGTACCATAGATTTTCTTGTCCCTCTGCATAAAACGCTATCCCACATCTTTCTGTTTGAGGTTCCTTTATTCTCCATGTTTTGGTGCTTGAAGATTGTTCCATTTTCTGCTGTAACTTGCTCCTGCATTCAGAATCTCCATGACCAAAGTTATTGCAAATAGAACATTCAACTTCATTTTCAAGAGCTGAAAAATTGTTATAGGTCCCTTTTGAAATCCCAGTCACACTCCTTTGTTTTTGAGCTTCTCTAGTCATGATTGTTTTATATGCAACGCATTGAGCTGCTTTGTGACCAAAGTTATGACAAGAAAAACATTGTCCATTGAAGAAACTTTTGCGGTTATCAAATCTACCGGCCAAGTGATTGTAATATCTATTGTTATTCATTCTTGAACCAAATTGAGAAGACTTTACCTCTGGCTGGTTGTAGCTTTTGTTCACTCTTAAAATAGATTGCCCCTGCTTTACCTGATAGTCTCCATTGTGCTTTTGCTCACCCCTTTTGGCTGCATCAAGATATCTTTTTGAAGTGGATGATTGAGAAGTTTCTCCATTATAGCCCAGACCTGTCTTGTTTAGAGGAGAATGATGTACATTGCTAATCTCATCCAAAGTTTCAGATCCTTTGACAAACTTAAGATTAATAGCTTTTGTTTTCTCAATCTCTTTTCTAAGAGCAACAATTTCACCTTCTAACTTTTCAAAATGTTTTTCTTTTTCATCAATTTGAAATTGTAGAGTATCAATGATCATATTCTTTTCTTTTATACATCCTTGAGTCTAGTAATTTCTTCAAAAAGGTTATCCACATCTATAGCATCCATATAATCATCATCTTCAAATTCCATTAACAGTTTATATTCATTACCTTGTTCATCTTCATCACTATTAGATAGACAATCACTATCTTCATGAGTGTAGTAGATTTTCTTATTTGCACCTTGTTTCTTGTTCCATCTAGCAGGTTCCGTTCCTTTATCCTTATAAGGACATTTTGCAGCATAATGAGCTACTCTTCCACAAGCAAAGCATTTAAAAGGTAACTTACCTCTGAACCTTCAGAACCCCTTTGAATATTTCTGACAAAGTTTGATTCTTCTTCCTCTTCTTCTTGGACGTGGCTTGCTTCATAATAATACCCTTAGCCTGATGCCTTGAAAGCAGCTTCTCTTCTATCTGATGGACCTCCCTTTCTCATTTCATAAGCAGTTAGAATTCCATGTAGCTGAGAAATAGTAAGAATTCGTAGATTTTCTTTTTCTTCTATTGCAGATACTTTAGATTCAAACTTGGGGGACAATGATCTTAGAACCTTTTCAACCACAATAGCCTCTTTTATTTCTTCACCCAAATTTTTCATACAATTAACAACTTCATCTACCCGAAGGAAATAGTTAGCCACACTTTCATCATTATACATCTTGAGAGTCTCATACTGAATCCTGAGAGTTTGAAGTTTGGCACGCTTTACCTGTTCATCTCCTTCATAGCTTTTGACAATTTTGTCCCATATCTCTTTTGCGGATTTATAGTGCATTACTTTCATGAATTCCGATTGAGATATACATCCTAATAGGGTACTGACTGCTTTTGCATTTGTTTCATACTTCTTTTTCTCGTCTGCATCTGTAGGAGTAGTTGAAGGAAAAGCATAGCCTGTCTCTACAATATTCCAAACTTTTGTACCAAGAGACTGAAGATAGGCAGTAACTCTTACCTTCCAATAGTTGAAGTTTGTCCCATCAAAAACCGGTGGCCTGATAGATGCTTCCCTCTCATAGTTGCTCATGATGAAAAGATCTTCCTTCAAGCGATCAAGCTTCTCTAGAAGAACCTTGCTCTGATTCCAATTGTTGACAATAATACTGAGAGGGGGGGTGAATCAGTATTATCTAATTCTTTTGCCAAATCTTTCTTATTTATACTTTGAATTATTTTTGCATACCATAAATAATGAGCATGAACAAGAAAATCAGACAGTCACATCAAAGAACACCAGATATAAGGTGGAAACCCAATGTGGGTGAAAACCACCTGCTGCAATATGTCTCTATCTTCTTTCAAATTAGAAACTCCTTTTACAATGGTCTTATACTGATGCAGTCCTTTACCAGTACGCAGGCTGCAACCTGCTGAGAGCTACAACTCTCTCTCATTTTCCAGTCTCTCCTGAAAGGGAGCTACAACCCCCTACTTCTTTTCAAGGACCACTTTTCATAAATTTTCAAACTGGATCCATATACATCAAATGATCATCAAGTACATGTAAATTATACAGTCAGCTGCAATAACCAGATCAACGATAACAGAACACAACCCAGAACACCTTATCAACAGAAAAATCCAATCAACAGAAGATCTTAACACAGATACGCGGTTTTTCTTTTTACTGGCCTGCGTTGCTACGCACTTCTCCTTCTTCCTCTCTGCTTATACCCGCAGAGCTCCTTCTGTTGGACAGCGCGGCCACGCACTGCTCTTTTCACTGATCTGCGTACAGTACGCACCCAATGGCACTATCGCGCTACGTACTTCCCAGAAGATACGCACTCAAAAGAATAATCGCGCCGCGTACTTTCACAGCAGGTACGCACCCAAAAGAATAATCGAACCGCGTGCTGCTACAGAGGGCATGCACTTGAACCACTGTCGCCCTGCGTACCTACGCACTAATTGTTCGGCGCCTCTGCGTACCCACGCACTGAACCTTTGGTGCCTCTACGTACCCACGCACTGAACCTTCGACGCCTCTGCGTACCGACGCACTGAACCTTTGGTGCCTCTGCGTACCCACGCACTGAACCTTCGGCGCCTCTGCATACCCACGCACTGAACCTTCAGCGCCTCTGCGTACCTTGGACTAGGGCTGAAATAACCTCAGATGCTCAGATCTGAAATTGTGCTCAAGAGATCACCCTTCGCAGATTCGCTTCTAACTTCTCCTTTATAGATCAATCTTTTAAAAAACCGAGAACCCAATAAATCAGATCTTAAGATATTCAATCGCTCAAAAGATACTCAAGCCAAATGATCTCCTTTGCTTTATATAGGCTAGTTCTTCCTCAAATCAAGGATCATGGGGCTCAATAAAAATAATAAAATAAACAATACCACGGACCAAAACCATGATAACCCAATACTGTTGGCTAAATACCATGAGAAACCTCACGTGTGGGCACTTAACTGCCTTGGAATGTGTGCACTGGGGTACGCACCCCATGAATGCGTAACCCGCGTATTTGGACGCGGTCCCTGCACGGTATACCTGCGTGTACGCACCTCCTGAACTGTTCTCCTGCGTACCTCTTTATTTTCATCAAAATGAGAGCCATGCCATGGGTGTTGCCATCAAGTACAACATCTGAAACATATAATCATACCAGAACCATCATGCCAACAATTCTTGATTCATGTACTGTTTAATTTATGGTTTGGGAGTGTGTGCATAAGTAGTTTTATGTTCTACCCTTAACTTATAAATAATCCCCAAGGGATCATAAGACCAGATAAAAATTAATTTAAACTTCATTTGTTTCAAAAGAAGATCTGCCTCCTTCGCTGCTACTCTAGTACTGCAAATTCATGGCCCAATCTGTGCTTTTAACTCAAATTGAGACTTCTTTCTAGCTTACACAACATGCAACTCATCCACATTCATCATATGCCTGAGATATTCTTTTGAAAAAATCCTTATTGGCACAAACTTAGGCAGTTTATATGGAGGAAGATCACATCCATATACTCTCATCTCTATGTTTGGTATAGATACCAAAATCCAGTTTTTGTTTGCTCACTGAGGTGAAGAATTCTTTTGATTTCAGGTGAAATCCTATTGTATAATCATTGAAGGAAAATTCATTGGTGTTCTTCCTCACCAAGGAATCCAATTAATCATAGACTGAGGATTTCTTTGTTCATCTAACTTCTGTAATGGAAACTGAAATTTATTTTCTTGATAAAACAAGAACAAGTATACAAGAATTGATTGGTATTTAAAGGATCCTTCAGTAGAAAACTTCAAGAAGTGATCATGGATAGCTTCTGACAAAAATTCACTGTAATTGAAGTTAATTGATACATTTTCACCTACTAAAAACACTGATAGAAATCCTAGAAAAATTTCATCAACCCATTGATCATTTGGATAACCTAATAGACAAGAAACCATTGAGATAACTTGTCTAATCATCTCTGGAAACATTGAGGAAGGGTATGGAGGATTTTTTCTTGGTAATTTGCATCTTCAAGTAAAAATATCTCAAAAAACTTGGCTCTTTGAGGGAAAGTGAGTTTCTCATAAATTCCCATGAGGGAATCTACAGAAAAAGTATACAGAGGGGCTAAAGGTTTAACCTGAAAAATTTGGAATATGGACTCAGGGGATATTGAAAAATAAATATGATTGTTTTGGGAAATAATGGCTCTTTGACTCGGAATGTACCTAAAATGACATCAGGCTACAAATTCTGGAAAGGAATGGGTCTGAGGGAAAATGAATTGAGGCGAGGAGTCTCATATGCTCATTTCATCTCCAGCATCAGAAAATTTATTTTTAACCCAATTGTACAATTCATAGAGATAAAACTCACATTGGGTTTCAGAAACTTTGTTATGCTGGTCAACTAAGGGTAATTTTTTTAAATCTACAACAGGGGACAACATTGGGTTTTCTCTAACCATTTTGGATTTTCCTTTATAAGAAGACATTTTGAAGATGTAATTAGACAAAGGACTATCATTTTACCAAGTTCTTAGGTGTTTGGTGTGGTAACGAATGATGTGTACTAGTTCTAGTTGTAATGGACATGTTCAACTACTAAACAAAATAAGCAAAAGAAATGGAGGTAAAACACATGTGTTTTATTTATTGCATAAGGATTATATCGTTTAAGTGATAATCATTGACAGGAGTGGGGTATTTTCTATGGGAATGCAATGGTTTTAGTGGAATGACGGATGATATAATGGTTAATTCATGGAACGAATAGGAATTAAACAAATGGCGGAGTGGCACTTAATAATTTGGCAGGAGCAGAAATGATGGAACGGTGGTTTTCGAGGGGGGCGTAGGCATATTTTGGTTTTGGAGAGGGAAGGCTGAAGTGATTGCGAGGGCCACATATCGACGATGACAGATTTGTGAATTCAGCTCTTTGGGCCACCCCGCCCCCCCTTATTTAAATGTTGGAAGCGCGAGGGGGGGTCTGAAATGTTCCCCCATTCATTGATCTGGGCGGCAAACATCCTAGTGGTCATCAATAGTGTGATTATTACAAATAAGCACAAAAAGTGAAATCGCACTTTATAAAAGGATTTAATTAGTCACTAATTTATATTTAAACAAATTAACAACTAATTAATGATATTTTCCGACATTTGGATTAGCGCGCCTATTGCATGGGATTTATTACTTTTTATTTTTCTATTTTTTATATTCCTTTTTTTCTATTTTTCCTTTTCTTTATGTGTGTGTGTGTAGATATATATTTTTTCTTTTTTTAACAAAAATAAAATGTTAAAATGCAAATAAGTTACAACAAGTGCAATGGTCAATTTCTCTTTTAATATCTCAAGGGCCTCTTGGCAGCTACTTGTCCAACAAAATTTTGATTCCTTGGACAGCAATCCAAACAATGGTGAGTCCACTTTACTAAAATCCTTGATAAACCTCCCATAATAGCTAGCTAAGCCCAAGAAACTCTTAACATCCCTTTTCTTTTAAGGGGTTGGGGCCCTTTTGATGATGGCGATCTTGTTCGGGTCCACTTGCATCCCTTCCTGAGATATTGAATGGCCAAGTGTAGTCCTTGCATTCATTACGAATTCACATTTCTCAGGAATCAGCTAGAGGTTCATTTAAATGCATTTTTTCAGGACTTTAACTAGATTAGAGAGAGCCTCTAGGAATTCACACCCATAGGGAATGAAATCATTCATGTAGATCTCCACGGATTCATGAACAAGATCAGCAAAGATGCTAATTACTACCCTTTGAAAAGTGGTAGGGGCATTACATAGACCGAATGGGAGGACTCTATAAGAAAAGGTACCCCAAGGACATGTGAATGTAGTTTTTTCTTGGTCTTCAAGGTTGAACTAGATCTAAATGTAACCACTAAATCCATCCAAGAAAGAGAAGAAATTCTCCCCTTCCAGGCCATCTAAAACTTGGTCAATGAAAGGAAAAGGTAAATGGTGTTTCTTTGTGGCATTTTTCAATTCTCTGTAATCCACACAAATACTGCACTTCCCATTCTTCTTTGGGACTAAGACTAGAGGAGACATCCACTCACTACATAAGATGAGGTATATGAACCCTTCATCCAACAAATTTTGTAATTCTTCCTTTATTATGTCCTTAAGGGTTGTGTTCATTCTCCTCTGAGGTTGGCGCATAGGTTTTCGTCCCTCTTTGATGCAAATGTGATGAGTACAAACTAAGGGATGCAACCCCTTAATTTCTTTATAGTTCCAAGCAAAGGCATCTAAGTGTTCTCTCATCATCCTTTTGTTCTTGTTTGGCCGAGAGATAGGGATTAATCTTCAAGCTTCTAGATGGGCCAAATTCTACAACTTTGACATGTGCAGGACTTGGCTCAACTAAGCATAACTAAGTCCAAGGATTACTCTCATATTCTTTCACTAGCTCATCAATAGGCATGTTATTTGGGGGTTGGTTTTGAAGGATATGGTCAATGATGCCATATTCATCAGGATGCCCCCCTCCTATAACAACATCTAGAGTACAAATTGGGTAGGATGTTGTATGATACACATCATATTCATCCTCTTCTTCTAGCCACAAGGGTAAGTCATGCTCAATGAATAGCTCAGCTGGAGGATACAATACCAATTCTTTAGACAAATGTCTATTCTTAATGATCATTTCCCATCCCTACAACTGATGTAAGCATCAACAGTGGCTAATGATCTAAGTTGACTCAACTTCTGGATTGAACCAAGATCTTTTTCTTCCACGATGTAGTTAAAATTGAATTTTATAAGAGCATAAATGAACATATATGCATGCTTAAGCAAATGGAAACATAATGATGATCAGCAAATCATAAACAAGAGACATTCATAATGGAGTTCATCTAGTGTGGACTACGTCTCCGGGCCCAGTTTCAAGATGGTGTTGGTCGCTTCATTCAGTGCTAGAAATGCTGATGTACCTGGACTATGTTTTCTATCATACAAGGACATGTGCCCTCTACATGAGTGGAAAAGTCTCTCCATGAGACGTTCCGCTACAAGAACTATCACTCACAATAGACCTCCTATCAGCATGACATAAACTTACACACAGTGACAATGATTATCCCGACATCACGGAATCAAAGATATCTCAACCAAAACATACATAAAAATCCATGATGAATACATCTCACATGAAATAGACACAAAGATTATGCATCATACATCAAGCAGGAATCGAAACAACATAGTACAACTCACAACAAATGATCAAAGAAGTACATGACAACAACACTCCATATACCCAAATCTAATGCTAACTGAAGAATAGAATACTCAGTTGTTGGATCTGAATGCAACATCGAAATCATGGAGTCGAATGGCATAAAATCAATTGTCCACACTCTGAAATCTAACACCATCACTCCAATCTAGAAAATGGCCAAAAAATAGAAGTCTCATCTATAAAACCTGATTACACCACTGAATTTGTGTCATCGAGAGGTGTAAAATTGACTATCCATTTGTCGAATTCTGACATCGGCAAAATCTGGGCCTATAGGAATCTTTTAGATTCCCTCGCGATTCTCCAAAGATTCCCTCCTCAGGGTTGACTGGAGATCTGAAACTCAAATCAAAAAATTGATCTCACCATTGGGATCCTTGCAAAATTCTGAGAAGAATGAGTATAAAGTTGGCTTCATTCTGGATCTGAGAAACTTCAACCTCCAAGGAATCTTGAAGATTCCCTCAATATTCTTGAAGATTCTCCTCTGATGGGAATCTGCAAATATGCAGCTCAAAAGGGAAATTCGGCCTCACCATAGCGTTCCCTATGAAAATCTGAGAAAAATGACTGTAAACTTGATTACATTTTGACAAAATGAATTTTTACCTCCCAAGGAATCTTTTTAGCATCTTGAGATTCTCTGCGAAAATTGTCTTGAAAAGTGTGCCATCATGGTTCAACCTCTGTGGACTGTGTCATGGTTCCACTACTCATCCGTTTCTCCGTTCCGCTCTCTGTTCCTCATTCGGCACCTCTGTTCTGCCCATGCAAATGAGAAAGCATGGCTTTATGTTTTTTTTGTCGGTAGAGTTTACCAAGGAAGCGCCACTAGCGCAATGGTTAAGGCGGAGGCACCAAGGGTGGGGAGGTCAGGGGATCAAATCCCGACCCCTCAAAAATATAGGCATGGTTTTTGTAACGGCCCCAAATTTTTGGTAACGGTTATGGTGTTTTTTAACCATTACATGTTTTGGAGCACGATTTGGTTTGGCACCATTTGTTTTGTTGTGGGTGGAGTTACTGTGGGACCACCATGTGGGCGGGGTCGGCAGACCCGCCGGTCGTGGGTTCAACTTTCACTGGTTTCATTCTATTATATAACACATATATATATATGGTATATAGTGTTTCGGTGTGGGTCGGGTCCACCAGAGGTGGCACACCCAACCCGTAATATATGTTTATTTGTAACGTATGTTGGTTAGGGCCAATGGGGGTCATGGCCCGTCGGCCTATATTTAATAAAGTTTTTTTTTTAATACATGGTTTGGGGGTGGCAAGGATCATGGCCCGCCACCTCATATATATCTATATCTATATATATATATATATTTCATTTTTTTTATTAAATACAGGTATTTTCCGATTTTGTCTAATATTAGGGATATTAGACAAATTAAAGAGGCAACAATTTCACCGGGTCTCGGGAGCTAAGTTTTTTACGGTGAATTTGTAGGATACTTAAACCTAGCCCACTGCCCAACTTTGACCGCAACTTTTACCGGCTCTATCTCCTCCATATGAGCTCCGATTTGAGTGATGTTTGTACCGTCAGAATCATGGTGACGAGCACTTCGATCTAGTGTTGGTTTGAGAGCAATCTAACCACTTTGAATTTTGACCCTTTCTGAGTCCTCTAGAACTTCTGCATGTGTCTAGATCCACCTAGATCAGCTAACCATGGCCTTCCCAATATGAGAGGATACTCATTGAACTTGGTTTTGGGATGGAGAACCGCGAAGTCAACAGGATAACCCCAAGAGTCAATGGAGACCATGACATCCTCAACAACTCCCTCAGGAGCTACTGTGGATCTATTTGCAAGTTGCAGCACTGTAGTGGTCTTTCTCAAATCTCCTTGGAGTTTTAGCTTTAGCATAGTTTCTTTAGACATAACATTGATGGTAGCCCCAAGATCAATCAAGGCATGAGGGACATTGATTCCATCCGAACGTGCACATCCACTACTGGACTTCCAAGGTCATATTTTGGACTAATTTCTCTCCCCAACATCAAATCAGGTAATTGACCAATAACATTGATGGTGGGGGTATCTCTTTTTCTTCTCCCAGGGTGTTTGAAATGTTTATCCTTGATAAGCTTATTATATATGGGAACATCCTTAATATCCTAGACAAGGGGTATTTTAACACACATATTCTTCAATTCTCCCAAAAGTTCAATCTCTTTTGGGGTGTTCTGGATAGAGTGGATAAATATCTCAAGAAAAAGAGGTGGATTTACTTGAGGGGTACTCTCTTCCTTTTCCTCTTCATTCTCTTCCATTGGAGATGGTGTATGGTTATCCGAAAGCACTCTTCTAGACCTAAGGTTTATATCTTGGATCTCCACAACATAGGAAGGGTAAGATGTCTCTCCACTATAGGCATGTTGTGCCTACTTGTTATTGAAGTTCGGATTGCGTTGAGCATGCATATGAGGTTGCTTGGGTGGAGAAGGATGAGTGATTTGTGGTTGAGGTTAGGGTGGAAGCAGTAAAGCGGGTGGTTCTTTGAGTTGAGGCCTCCACCCTTGTGATGGGTTGTTCCATTGAGGAGGTTGGGGAGAATATGGCTGAAATGGTTGATTGACAGTTTGAGGATGATATGGAGAATCATAGGGCCAAGAAGGAGGTTTGGACCATGATGGATGAGTGGGAGAGTACCAGGGTGGAAAGGGTGCATACTGGTTTGGATGGTAATAAGAGTAAGATACACCTTGCATGCCCTGTTGGTATGGCTGAGGTCCTTGAGGCCTCCTTTGATTTAAAAAGAAAATTTGTTCAGCCCCACCTTATGCCCCTTGGTATACAACTTTTAAACCAGGCAAAGAAGGGATTTATTTGTGGCATGGTTTTCCTCACATACTGAGGAGAGCTCTATGACATTTAATGGGCATTCATTCCTGGGGTACCTTTTAGTGCATTTAGGGAAGAAAATAGATAGGACTCTCTCTACTTCCTCTTGTTTCTTCTTGATCTACATGGTATCCATTTGCAAAAAACTATATGCAGCATTTCACTTTTAAAGTCCTCCAACATGTTCCAAATCTCATTCTTGAAGGAAGTTATGGAAGGAGAGGAATTGACCAAACCTTGACTAGCCTTACCCTTCTTTCTAGCAGCCCTAGAGTGATTTTTGAGCACAATTTTAATGTCATCATAGGATAACTGATAGATATCTCACCCAAATAGCATGTTGAGCGTCTCCAACATGTCCTCCATGATCTCTTGGATAAGAAATAGTTTGAATGATTCAGGATCAAGGGTTCACCTAGCCTTCCTATAATTGAGTTGAAATCTCTCATTGTAGTCTTCTAGGGATTCATCAAGTCCAAGAGTCATTCTAAATATTTCTTCCTCAGTTTCTTTGGACATATAGTAGTCCATATACTTGTCATTAAAGGCTTGTTTCATTTGAGTTCATGTAGTGATGCTACCCCTAGGAAAACCCATAAACCAATGCAAGGTTGCATCCTTAAGGGTAGAGGGGAATAACTTCATCTTCTGGTCATCAAAGGCATAGTCATAGGTCCTATAGAGAGAAGCAAATTCAAACCTAACGGTATTAGGATCCTCATAGGTTAAACCATGGAAGTATGGAAGGGTAGTAGGGCTTATATTCTTCATTCTAGCCTCTCCGTTAGTCTCTCTCATAGGGAAAACCTTAGTGTTCCTCTTTTCAGCCATAGGCAGGGTAGGTGAAGTGGGTTCTTCTTCTTCCCCAATAGGTTCTTCAAATGTTTTATTTTGGTCACCTAGAGGGTCTTCTAACTCCCCTGTAGTCAGAGAAGGAAGCTGACAGTCACCGAAGAATAGTGACGGTTGACTGTTTGAGGGTGTGGGGGCTTTTGGTAAGAATTGTCCTTGAGTATTTCTACTCCTACGAGGCATGAAACAAAATTTATATTTTTATTTTATGTTATTTATTCAAACTTGTATGGAAAACAAAAAACAATGCATAAGAAGAAATAACATCTACCTAGACACCTCCTCGCCAACGCCACAAAAAAGTGGTGAGCCCTAGTATTGCACCAAGATTATTACAACTCCCAAGGGCTCCTCAACCTTGTTTATCAACCTGGGGTTCATACAAACTTTGAGGTTACAATGCTATATGCACAGTATATGGGATTCTACTCATGCCACCCTCAACTAGGACATCTAATCAATAATGTTCCAAGACCCTTCCTCCTACTGAATTAGAATTAAAGCTAGCTAATTAAGGTGCAATTTAGAAACTACCTATAACTTTAAAAAGGAAAATGCTATTAACTTCAACTTGCAAATTCCATAGAAAAAATTCATGAAAAGGAAAGAGCTAAAATACTTGCAGAAAGGAAACTACATTATCTTGCAATCATCCATATAGTTATCATATCTACTTGCAGATAAGACGCTAACCTACCAAAAAATAATTCAATATTATATATACCATCTAACTATCTCACACATGCATATAAATCAATGTTCTATTTGTGCCAAATCTGTGATAAGAAAACTAACGCTATTATGTTTTTGCAGTGAAGGAAAAGGAGGGTTTGGAGTGGCCTAGGAGCTTCCCTTGATCATGAAGTCATAGCTAGGGGTCAACATCCTTCTAAACTAAGTCCAAATTGCAGCAAGGATCAAAACTGGTGAGGAAACAGGCTGCTACAGGTGTGCTAGAGGAGGCTTCTACAAGTGCCCTATATTTCTACAGGAACGCCTGTAATACTACAGGAGGGTTGTTAAGAAGGTTTAAGAGGTGTAAATGATGGTATTACTGTATAGAAATGTGGATGTAGGTTGAGGTAGATGAGGGAAGGGTGATTAAAGCCCCTATCCAAGCTTAGAAGGCCTATTTAGGAGAGATGCTCTCGGTGATCCTAGGAAATTTATCTCATGAACATAACTTTTAGGAAAGAGATTGGAGTTCACAAGATAATGTGAGGAAGTCCAAGATGGAGGTGGTGAAGGTTCCCTTTCTTTCATATCCAAACATCCATGTAACCATCACATGCATATACCCATTTATCATTGACAAAATGAAACAACTAGTAGTTGAAAAGATAAGTTGAATTTAAATTCCATCCAATCCATGCCAAAACTCTGATCTAATCAATAAACCAACTCCTAAGCTCCAGCAAGCACATGCACAATAAGATGACTAACACAAATATTTTTCCAATAAATCATAAACATAATACTTTTGGACTATGGTTGTAAATCCTTCTATTCATGCTCCCATGGGAGAGATGAGGTAGAGTTTCAATCACTAATTTTGATGGATTATTCTCTACTAAAATGCAAGAAACTAGAAGTGATCTGAACTAAAAAGAGATACAAATACACAATATGGACCTAAGCCACTAGTGTTGGGCCCAAAACCAAGAGCCTCAGCCCTCTAGAACTAAATCAGTGATTAATCAATAAGAGACTTCTCATTATCATTTAATCAATGTCTAATACATCACATAATAGTCAAAAATAACAGTGCCAAGTTCTTTTACTCAATAGCTACCTAGTTGAAAACAAAACGTGAATCCTAATGAGCTCTTTTACATACTTATTTATACAAGAGGGTAGCTACTAGAAGCTCCCTAGAAAATAGGAATATTTGTCTCCCACAACTCAAGAATGGTGGATCTTGTTCCTCTTTACTTTCACTTTCTTGGTTACCAATGACCTCATTACTTAATTTTCTTGGTTTCCAATGACCTCGTTACTTTCACTTGCTTGGCTTTCAATGACTTGGAGTTGACGAGAGAGAGAGAGAGAGAGAGAGATGATATTAGGGTAATTGAGGGATTTAAATAGGTGGAAAACCCCCTAGATTATCTCCTTTTTGTCTACTCTTAGCCCCTGCATAGCAATCACCCCAAAAATTGCTCCATTTCCTGCAATTAAACCGTATTAGGCCACATGACATAACAAACATATTTTATCATTCTCACTACGCATAATATAACCAAAAATGTAAACAAATAGTTCTAAAGCTGGAGGATGGCATCAGAACCCTTATAATGTACCTATTGATAAGCCTCATCATAGCCTCTGATTACTAGGGTTTTATCCACTATTTTACATCCCCATTGAATAGTTTTCTTCATCATTTTACTCCCTTTAGAGTTTGGTGTTGCCTTTCCCCCTTAGGATCCCCTTATGTGTCCTAGATTTTGGAGATTTTTTCCTATCCTTTGCAGCATTTTTCACCTCTAATTTTTGTTTTTTGTCTCCACCATTTATAACAGATTAGTGACTTTAGATCACAACCCCTTAGACATTATATCCTTTAGCCATTTGTGTGTCTTTGAGTAGTTTGTTTGCCTCGTATTTTTTAGATTATTAATAGCCCTCTTGGGTGGGGGTTTGTGTGCTTGTATTGTGTGTTTATTTTACTATCCATTTTTAGCATTATTTATGGTTTTTCAGCACTTTATTTTTAGCAGCACATGGAATCATAAAACATGCTCAATTAACTCATCCACTTGACACATCATTTTCACACACACACACACCTTAAGTGAACATGATCTTGGTTAACGCTGCCAAGACAAGACTTGAAACACTACACCTTAATAATTCAACACACATAGATTAAGCCCACTTGGGCACCAAGGCCAAACAATTTGTGTAGTTAGGTGTAGGATCAGTGGGATAGGCTTCCAATAACACCGATCGATCACTTGTTATAAAATTATATATTACGGAGCAATGGAACACATAAAATATTGCATAAATATACACACAAAAAACACATAAAACAAGAGAGATGTAGATATACGTGGTTCACCCAATTTGGGCTACATCCACGGAGAAATAGCTAGTCCTTCCTTTTATATTATCTCTAAAAACGAAGAGATACAACCCATAGCAAATTCGTTGTAATTCCCTCTTCTCTCTCACACAATCTCCTCTCTCTTTCTCACTCAGAATACACATCTACATAGCCGCAATACAATTCCCTCATATATATAGCGAGGTGTTTCCTTCTAAGGAAAAAACTCTAAATTAAACATAACTTCTATTGTCATATTTCCACCTAATGAACAACCCAAATTGACTACGAAATTACAAAATTTTACAAGGAAATTGTATAGTTATTTTTAGATTCGGGGGCACTGCCCCAAATCCCCCACCATAGGGGGCTCGTAAAGATCATTTCCGCCCCCCTGTACCCCCCTTGCAGCACAAATAATGGGTGGTGTTGTCGCCCCATTACGAACTGGGGTCCAATGTGGCAATACCTATGAATAAAGAAGGTAATCAGGCTCCACACCCAACAATCTCCCACTTTGAGACTGATTATAGCAACTCCATTGTTGCTTCATTTGTTGGACAATGACTCCAATTTGGACCTGATTATTTCTCATCTTCATCATCATAGTTGAAGACTAATTGAAACCGAGCAGAATCTCAGTTTCTCCCTAGTTACAACTTTTGTTAACATATCTGCAGGATTTTGGCTAGTGTGTATCTTTTCCATCTTCAACTATCCATCTTCCAACACTGACCACATGAAATGGTACTTGAGTTGTATATGTTTAGTATTCGAATGAAATGAAAAGTTCTTTGCAATATGTATGGCACTCTGGTTGTCACTGTATAACCTGCCCAACTCCTGCTTCTTACCCAATTCATCCAGAAACCTTTGTAACCAAATCATTTCTTTACTAGCCTTTGTAGCAGCAACAGACTCTGCTTTTGTCATTGAGAGTGCAACAACACTTTGTAGTTTTGAAACCCAACTGACAGTTGTTCCACTTACAATAAACACATACCCTGTGGTGCTCCTCCTGTTATCTCTATCACCCACCATATCTGCATCAACATATCCCTATAGAGCAATGTTTGAACCACCAAATCATAATGCTTGATTTGTGGCACCTCTCAAATACCTAAGAATCCACTTCACCACCATCCAATGATCTTTTCCTGGATTGTTCATGTACCTTCTTACAACTCCCACTTCATGTGCAATATCAAGCCTTGTGTAGACTATTTTATACATTAATCTTCCAATTGTTGATGCATATGGAACTTTAGACATATCAGCCATTTCTTCCTGAGTCTTGGGACACACCTCTTTACTTAGTTTGAAATGGCTAGCCAAAGGTATACTAACTAATTTTCATTTTGCATATTAAATATTTTCAACACCTTTTGTATGTACTCACTCTGAGACAATTTTAATTTGTGATTCTTCCTGTCTCTAGTTATTCTCATACTAAGGATTTGTTTTGCAGCACCCAAATCCTTCATTGCAAATGTATTTTCCAATTTTCTTTTGAGCACATTTATTTCCTGCATGTTATAACCTGCAACAAGCATGTCATCTACATACAATAAAAATATAATATATCTTCCATCGTTTTTCCTTTTGAGATAAACACAATGATCATTGTAACATCTAGTATAACCTTGTTCAAACATAAACCTGTCAAATTTTAGATACCACTACCTTGAAGCCTATTTTAATCCATACAAGCTCTTCTTCAACCTACACACTAGTTTCTCCTTCCCTTTTACCTCATATCCATGTGGCTGCTACATATATATATCTCTTCCTCCAAATCCCCAAGGAGAAAGGTTGTCTTTACATCTAACTGCTCAAGATGCAAATCTTCAACTGCTACTAGACTTTAAAAAGTTCTTATTGAATTCATTTTAAAAACAGGAGAAAATATCTCATTAAAGTCTATACCCTTTTTATGTGCAAACCCCTTCACCACAAGTCTAGCTTTATACATTTTTCTACCTCCATCTTCTTCCTTCAACCTATAAACCCATTTATTCTGCAATGTTGTTTTACCTGCAGGAAGCCTGACTAAGTCCCAAGTCTGGTTATGTACTAAGGAGTCCATCTCTTCTTTCATGGCTTACCCCACTTCTTCCTGGTTTCTACCTGCACTTCTTCTTCATAACATTCTAGTTCTCCAGAATCAGTCAACAATACATAATATAATGAAGGAGAATATCGTTCAAGGGGTGTTTGAGGTGCTTGTTGTTGTTGTGGTTGCATATCTTGTTGTTCTGGGTGTTGATCATTATGATTTTTAGGCACCTTCACTTTTTCTATGACCTCATCAAGCACTGTGTATTCTCTATTTTCTTTTTCCTGTTTTGTTTCCTGCATCTGATCCTTATAAAAAACCTTTTCATTGAATATGACATCTCTTCTCCTAATGATTTTATGTTTTTCATAATCATAAAAGCGATAACCAAAATCAATAACACCATATCCAATGAAGGTACATTTCTTTGATTTTGCCTCAATATTTGTTATGTTTTCTTTATTAATGTGGACAAAAGCTCCACAACCAAAAGTCTTTAAAAATGAGTAGTTTACCTTTTTCCTTGTCCATGTCTCCTCTGGAATACCACCATCCAAGGAACTTGAAGGCCCTTTGTTTATTAGATAAACAAAATTATCTACAGCATCTGCCCAAAATTGTAAAGGTAATCCTGCATGCAATCTCATGCACCTTGCACGCTCCATGATTGTCATGTTCATCATTTCTAACACACCATTTTCTTGTGGTGTTCTTGGAATTCCCTTCTCTCTGTGAATTCCATTCTCTGAATAGTACCTATGACACTCTTTGCCGCAATATTCACCTCCATTGTCTGATCTGAGACACTTCAACCTTTTTCCTGTCTCATTTTCAACCAAAGCTTTCCATTTCTTGAAAGTATCAAATACATCAGATTTATTCTGAATACAATAAATACAGTTTTATTTTGTTGCATCATCAATAAAAGTAACATAATAATGAGATCCATCAAGAGATGATACCTGAGTAGGTCCCCATACATATGTATGCACAAGCTCTAATTTTTCTCTCTTCTTTTGTTTTCCAACTCTAAGGAATATAACTCTCTTATATTTTCCATAAACACAATTCTCACAAAATTCCAAATCAACATGCTTCAAACCTGACAAGAAATTTCTTGATTGGATAATCTGCATCCCCTTCTCACTCATGTGCCTGAGCCTATGATGCCACAATTTTGTGTCTGCTCCTGTAGAGGTTAAAACATTAACAGAATTATAAATACCATTGCATAAATACAATGTACCAACCTTTTCTCCTTTTGTTATTACCAAGGCTCCTTTAGTGACCTTCCAGGTTTTATCTGTAAAATTAGTTACATAGCATTCACCTCCCAACTGCCCTGTTGAATTTAGCTTTTTATTATAATATGGAACATGCCTTACCTCCTTCAACAGCTATTGATTTCCATTCTATTGTTTTATGAAAATTTTACCCATTCCAATGATTTTACAGGGTTTATCATCACCCAATCGAACCTGTCCAAAATCTACTTGAACATAATCATGAAAATGTTTCTTATCAGGTGTGGCATGGAATGAGGCCCCTGAATCTACCACCTAGGCATCAATAATATTTTCTAATGAAAGAATAAAATCATCTTGCAACACATCACCTTTCACATTCACTTCATCATTGTTTTCTTGATGCGTGTCTCCTTCTTTTCCCTTCCAATACTTGTGTTATCACTGAAAAATTTTCAAAGAAAAAGGGTAAGGTAAGGAAGAATTGGTCTTGGTCATTTTCGTGTTCCTTTCATGCATAAGAAGCACTTGGCAAGATCAGGGTCAGCTTACATCAGAGTTCTTTGAAGGCTCAAGCGATTCAGTTCTCCATTTCAACTCAAGGAAAGGGCAAGAAAAACTACATAGCAAGCAAGGCTTAATCCTAAATTTGATATAAACTACCCTTGAAGAATGGTGTCAAGTTATTTAGTTTTGAACAAGACTCATGTCATATGGAAGAGTCATTTCAAGGAAAAGAAAGGTCAAGAAAGCTAAATTTTGGCATTAAGTTGTGTTTTTGAAATTACACAGCAGTTTCGTAGCGCGCTACAAAACTGCTGTAGGTGATGCCTAATTGCACAAGCAGTTTCGTAGCACGGCTGCATATTATGACTTGATGGGCCAGTTTTCGAGAGACAAAGGGAAATATTTTTGAAGAAGAATTTTTGAAAAGGATCATTTACAAAATGCAGACATCCAGCAAGGGCAAAATAGATAAAAGAAGGACATCCATGAACTCTAAAAGCTGTATGTTATGAAAATGGGCATTATGTCATAACCAGTATTGGTTCATAATGCTCAGGAAGCATTAAAGAAGTTTTGCTTTACCATGTGTATATGAGAAAAGTCTGAAGTATATGTAAACAAGATAATCCAATGCAATTTTATGAAGAACAACAGGGATAATTGATTTCGAAGATCCTTGTGGAGACCAAAAGCAAAAAGGGAGGAACTTTGTCTCCTTGTTTTTACCAGTCAATTTCTAGAAGAGTTTCTGAGCAGTTAAAAACTTATCTCTAAAAATTGAAAGAGTTTTTCATTCCTAAGATACTAAAGTACAAACACCTCTTCCACTTTCTTCAAATCCATTATGATTTGATAGAAATGAATGACCAAACTTACGATACGAAACTGTTGTAGGTGCAATTTTTCACAAGCATATTTTTACACCTGTTTTTCAAAGACTCATTTTGGGCGGTAGGAAAGATTTTTCAAAAAACCAAGAGAGGTTTTTGTTTAGAACGGATTTTTTCACAAAGCCTCCTTCATTTTTTCGAAATACATTTTTTATGAGAAGATATGAGCTTTGTCCCAAGACCTATTTTTCAGCCAGAACAAAGCAAGGAACAGTCTCCTAGTTTCTAGGAACATTAAAATGATGAGTCATCAAGGGCCAGCTGGAGGGTTATGAGCACTATCAAATTCGAATTCATGGAGTTATAGGTGTCAAAAGGAGTGTTTAATTCCTAGATAAGGTTGTTTTGATCATAATGAGGAGTTACACTCCTAATTGTTTTAGGTCTCTAGGACTACTAGTTAGCTGTCATTTGCATTTAATAGTTCGTTTTAAGTGTCAATAGGTGTCAGGTCAGGTGGAATTCGAATTTTCCTCATCCTAGATGAGGAATCTAAGTCATGTAAAGAGCTCTATATATAGGATAAGATCTAATGTACAAAGGGTTGGAAATTTTTAGAGAAAGACTCATATTGTGCCATTGTAGAAGATTATGTTTTTAAGAATGCAGACTTTGGCTTTACTTCTCAGGATTCAGAAGGAGTTCAATGGTGGCTTGTTTATGTTTGTCCTTATTTCATTATGTGCAATAGTATGAATGTATGATACTTAGAACTCATTGACATGCTTTAACTTCCTTCATACATTTATGGACTGTGATTTCCTACATGTCTCTATGTGTTAACTTATATATTGAACTGTTGATGCCCTAACTTCTATGTAAAGCTAACCTCACTGTCAATACTGAATCATATCTGACTCCATAAGCCCAATGGATACTTTCTAATTGTGTTTCAACCTCTTATACTTGTTCATTTGTTTCATAGAGTTAGCCATCTTATTCATTATCCAAATCTTTAATCTTGTGAGAGAGCCCTCTCAGGTTGGGGAGGCTAAGCCTCAGCCTAAAGAAGATTTGAAAGAGTTACACAAGGCCTTCCTAATCAGCAGCCTATCAGGTCAAGGTTTTGTGATAACAACTTGCAGTATTTCTTCAGGTATCCTTTCTTACCACATTTCTGGCACACTATCCCTGATCTGGACTTGGATCTACCTTTCCTTGACTTTCTACGATATCCTGGGCTCTTTCCTCTTTCCATTTTTCTTCCCCTAGTCTCTACTATCAAATCATTACCTGATGTCTCATTGGAGCTTTTCCGTCGCATTTCCTTGCTAAGGATTGCACCAACAACATCATCAAAATTTAAAGTACTAGATCTAGAGACAAAGTTACTAATGGCCATAACTAAACTATTCCATCTTTTTGGCAATGAGCACAGAAATAATAGAGCCCCAACTTCATCATCAAAAGTTACCCCTACAAAAATTAACTGACTAGTAACTGTATTAAATTCATTTAAATGATCAGTAACAAATCCACCTTTTGACATCTTCATATTAAACAAACACTTCATAAGAAATACCTGATTTGAAGCTGAGGTTTTTTCATATAGTTTGGATAATGCCTTCATTATACCCTTTGTTGTCGTTTCCTTTGAAATATTAAAGGCTACCGACGCCACTAGGCACATCCATATTGTTCCAAGTGCCTTTCTGTCGAGAATATCCCATTCTGTATCTATCATACTCGTCGCCTTCTTTGTCTTTCTGCTCAATGGTAGGTACATATCTTTTTTATACAAATAACCTTCCATCTGCATCTTCCACAGCTGGTAGTTTTGGCCGTTAAATTTTTCGACCCTAAACCTACCATGTTCTACCATTGCTCCCACTCGAACCAGGAACCCTTCTCCCCTGCGAGTTTATCACCCAAATAGACCTTCAGCTCTGCTACCAGTTTTTAGAAAATTATATATTACAAATCAATAGAACACATAAAATATTAGATAAATATACACACGGAAAACACATAAAACAAGAGAGACACAGATATACGTGGTTCACCCAATTTGGGCTACGTCCACAGAGAAACAACCAGTCCTTCCTTTTATATTATCCAAGAAAATAAAGAGATACAACCTACAACAGGTCCGTTGTAATTCCCTCTTCACTCTCACACAATCTCCTCTCTCTTTCTTGCTCAAAATACACATCTACATAGTTGTAATACAATTCCCTCATATATATAGCAAGGGGTTGCCTTCTAGGGAAAAAAATCCTAAATTAAACATAACTTCTACTGTCATATTTCCGCCTAATGAACGGCCCAAATTAACTATGAAATTACAACATTTTACATGGAAATTTTATAGCTATTTTTAGCTTTGGGGGCACTGCCCCTGATCCCCTGCCAAGGGGGGGCTCCTAAAGATCGTTGTCACCTCCCCTTGTAGCATAAATAACGGGTGGTGTTGTTGCCCCATTACAAATTCGGGTCCAGTGCGGCGATACCTTTAAATAAAGAAGATAATCAGGCTCCACACCCAACATCACTTACATTGAGACATAAAAGTTAACATATCAAGGAGCTTAAAATCTTTCACCATCCCATAATCCAAAGCCAAATTGCATCAAAAACCAAATTCATAGGGGGTTAGGCTAGGTCATCGTGTGAGTGGTTCTCCTTGGGGCTACCCAACCCGTGGTAGGGAATCTCGTGTGGTGGATGATCACCAATAAGCTCAAGACTTGACCACCCTCGTGGGAAGAAGGTAACCATAGTGACCAATCATAGGAAAACACCCTATAGGATTGGTTGTTGGCAACAGTTGGTTCTATACCCCACCTTTCTCTAGACAACTTTGCTTGTGTGGATCAGATTCCATTAAGTAAGAAGTCTTTTGGAAGGCCATCTGAATCAATATATTTAGGAATTTTTTGAGGATTTATATCTCCTATAGGTTATAGGTAATTCTTATTTGATAGGATGTGTTTTCTTGAATTAGAGTCGCATCTCAGTATAGTTAGTTTACACTTGGCACCATTGCACTAGGTGTTTTCTTATTATTTGTTTCTCTTTTTATCCTATCATCCCCTTTTAGTATATTGAGTAATATTTTTCTTGACATCATTGTGCCCCCTAGGCATCTATCGTAGAGACTTTGTTGCCTTCACCCCAAGTTTCCTTTAAGACATCTTACTCCTTTCCATCAAGTAAGAGCTCATCCTCCTAATCCTCCATTGAGACCTCATTATGACTCTAGTTCTACTGATTCTACCAATTCTTCCTTTGATTTTGCATCTTCGCAACCCCATACCTCCACCATGTTAGGAACCAATGTGGATGCAGGAAACCAAGGTGGTAACCAACGTAACCCCAATAGCGGAACCTCTACTGGTATTGTCACTACTCCTCCATTTCTTCCCTTTATGGTTGGTTTGAACCTCCCTGATTTTAGCCAGCTCATCAAGGACTCTCCTCTCCATGACCCTAGTTGGCCTGCTATGCCTATGAAGCTTCCTTATGATATCCCCAAGTTCAAAGGTAATCTTGGAGAATATCCCACAAATCATGCTCACTCATTTCATATGTGGTGCTCAGCCAACTCCATCACTAAAGACTCCATTTGTCTTCGTTTGTTCCAACGCACCCTTACTAGAGTTACTACCAAGGGGTATGTGGACCAACCACATGTCTCCCATTCCATGTTCATGACTCTAGAGAAATATTTTTTGTCATGCTTTAAGTTACCCCTCCGATATGACACTAGTACCAAACTCTTGACCTCTTTCCATCAAACTTTTGCAACTCACCTATCTGACCATGTTCAAGAATGGCGTAGAAGGAGGAGTGTAGTGTCCTATCTAGGGTGCTAGACTGGCCTATATTTATTATCGACCAGGGTGCGTAGACTTAGAGGTGTGTGCCTAAAATATATAGACATAAAGGATCTAATCTAAGTCTAATTTTCCTAATTACAATGCTATGGTTCAATTCAATATCAAACTAAATCACCTTATGTATCACTATCAACTAAGATTCAATTCATAAAACGTTGTGTATCACTGTAATTAAAGATTTTGGTCTCCATACAGAGACATCATACATAAAACCTTTGTTCAGTGGCTACTCAACATTCATGAACATTCATTAACAGTCATGCAAGATGAAATCGTAAACATAAAGTTCATGACAGTGCTTTACAAGGTAACCCTGGATCGAATCCCTTACAGGATATGATTCACAATCCAAATGATAATCTATTCAAGCGCATGCATAAACATATAAACAAGCGCATTCATAAATATATAAACATATACATGAATCGATTTAATCATTGTGCATATCAATATCAAATACCCTGACTGTAAATGCAATAAAATAACAACAGTATACCATGTACGCAGGGCCCGTCCGTGTTCTTGGTATACTGAGCTTGTTATCCAACGATCACCAAATCAAAACAACGCAACCGTGATTGTAATGCAATTATGTTTGTATTAAAGTCGAAACTATGTTCGTGAAGCAACAATAATGATAAAAATGTAACCAACCATAAAATCAATTCAGAACTTATATTTACATATGATTTCACATCCCTTGAAAATGGATGTACATTCATGAGCGGCTGTTGCCGCTTTTACCAAAACATGATTTTGAAAATGTTTCTATCCTAGCTGACATATAAAAAAAAGGAAACAAACTAAAATCGATTTGGACTGTGACTGTGTGTTGTTGTTGCCTTTGTCGCCAACATGCTATAGTTGACCAGTCGTTGACCGCACATGTAGGAGGGTTGATTCCGCTGCGGGATAGGTGCTCGTCCATGCTTGGACATTCCGCTTTTCATCCATACCCTTCGCTCTGGCCTGGTTGTCATGCCACATGTCAAACAGTAAGCCATTTACAGGATGTTGGAACTTCCTGTAGTCATTTTGCCCAAAAATTCCTAATTCATTAACACAAAACCCTTAAATCAATTTAAATGCAATTTAATAACTATAAGACTATTAATTAATCAATTTCCAAGGGATCTGAGGGATAAATGATGAAAAGAGGTAGGCAAATGTCATGTTTTGGGAGGGAAAAAAGGGTCATAGAATGGTACCAACATCTCTCCCCGACTTAATGAATTAGCATGTCCACATGCTAACCCTGAAGTGCTTCCTTTAAACTCGGTCCCTGCCTGTACCTCTGCTACCTTGAGCAATGTGTCTACATTCTTTTTCACCTGGGCATCTTTCTGGTCATTGATCTCTTGCTTTAGTCTTTTGTATTTTTCCTTGAGGGTCTTCTTTTGATTGTACAACTTGGTGGCCCACTTGCAAATATCTGTTTGCTCAGCTTCTAGCTCATTGACTCGCTCCTTTAACTTTTCATTTTTCTTTTGAATTTCTTTACTCTGCACTCGGAGCATTTCATTTTCTTTCTTAATAAATTTCTCCAGCATGTTAGCCTCCATGAGCTCTTCCTTTAATTTTTCAATTTGTCTCTCTAATTTCTTCTGCTTCTTATTGGGAGGT